>CAVNYN010236286.1:0-28542 GCA_963692815.1 Nyctanthes arbor-tristis
CCCCCCCCCCCCCAAAAAAAAAAAAAACACCTCCTCGCCCCACACCCCCCAAAAAAAATAAATAAATAAAAATGAAGGAACAGCACAGAAAAGAAAAGAACAAGAGTACATAAATGGGGAAAAAAAAAGGTGTTACCTGCAGCATGTCTTCCAGTTTGGCGAGCACAATTTACCACATAGTAAGCACAATGCAGGCTCCTCTTGAACATCTCCACAGTCCGGACAACGCCTTTTAATATACCTGTTGTTGAACAAACAATTCACATGACTGATAGGTTCACCCAATAAAGAATAAGATCTACTACATCAGCCATTTAAAAGTTCACCTTTGTAAGAGATCCTGGTAAAGATGAGGCAAAAGCATCAATCTGAAAGGAACTGCAGGATTACATTTAATAAAAGACATAGACTTGTGAACTCCAAACACTTCAGAAAAATGACACAGCCATCTAAAAGCTGTGAACCGCGACTTTTCATCATTAATAACACTTCCAAGTGGGGGAATATCAAACATCTTCTCCAGCATTTCAACCTCAGAAAGCTCTTCTACAATATTACTGAGACATTCTGAATCATGATCCATGTATGAAGATCCATCAAATTTTGAAGCCCCATCAGTAAATGGTGTTCTAGTGAAATTGCTTATTAGTTTCCAGAATAAAGCACATCTCCGCAAATAAGGAAAGGTCAGGCTTCGAATCGCATCATTGACATCATAAGTGGGATTGATGTAATTTGAGTCAAAACAGCATAGAGCTTCTCCTTGTTTCCCCAAAAATTTGTACACGTCGGTAATCAAACAATCATGAATTCCCAATTTACTAATGTTGCCTGGATTCTTGTTGCAATATGTAATTATAGCCTGTTGCACAAAAATATAGCAAGTCAAGCACATAGTTGCTAGTTTACATCTTTCATGGTCAAACAACAGAATTGTTCCTACCTGTGTTATGGCAACAACATAACAAACATGCACAAGAGAGACAAAGGAATCTTTGCATGACAAAAATGGACACGGAAGACAAAATATTATCCACATTAAAGTCGAAAAGGCATCATGTGCAAGGACAGGTTCAGAAGCGCGTCTCCATAACTGAATGTCAGGGTACTGTATTTCTTCCTCAGCATTCTCCAATACAGAAAGCAAATTACCTACAAAACATCACGAAGTCTGTTTTCAACCTTGGAACAGCCGAAGATAATCTGTAGAAAATGAAAAATGCCGTGACTAGACTGATAATAGTACTAAGGCCCAACTATAATCCTCCCTCGTTATTATGTGAACTCACAGCGGCCCATCATATTCAAGTGGGTGGTCGTGTGCAACTGCAGGATGAGATATGAGGGAATTGGGAAGAATCCAGATCGGAAGAGCGTCGTGTACTCCCACATAACCAGATACATGGTGTTGCTAAACAGACCACAGAAGGGAAGTATATCCTTTGTCATGGAACATTTTCAAAGTTTACCATTAATGGTTTTTTATACTAGAAAATGAACATATGAGCCATCTCAGTGGACTTACACTGGGCTGATCGAGTTCCACATATTTTAATACCTTTAGTCATAAAAGATTTATCTTATGAAATTTCATTTTTTTTCCCTTCAAAAACGAACATTATAATTCGCTCTTTGTTTTTAGCTAAACAGATAACTGATGATAACAGAAAAGGATAAAACGGATCAAGTGAATAATCAAGATCATATATTTAAAGGCAATGGCGGTATAACAGTGTCTTGGTTATCCAGGCAAATCACTAAGCAATTTGAGCTGTATTCATAAGCTTTACCATGTCTTTCATCATATTGATTTATTGCTGTATGCATATTGATTTAGTGCTGTATTTTAACATCATTACCATTTGAACGAATTTCTGCATTCGACAGTTTAAAACAGAAGGCCATCAATGAAACTGAAACAATACCTTCTTGTGGGTAAGTGTGGTTAGAATTTTCATTTGGAGAAGTCCCGGAGCACAAAGATTTGGCAAAGAGCTGAATGGCTCTTAACCTCAAAAGAACGGACTGAGAATTTTTTGATCGGATACTTTGAGTGACATTTAGCAACAGCATCAGTATAAAACCACAGGAAGAGTTAAGTTCCTTGTATAAAGAACTGAGACTATAATTTGGAGATAAAGAATTCTTTCTGGATCGAGCAGCAATTTCAGATGACATGAGGGAATACTTCAATGTGTCCCATAGAATCACCGGATAGTTAACCCTTCCAGATCGTGAAATCTTATCCATGCCAGGAAAGCACATTCCACTCAGTACACGAAACACAGGTTCAAGATCCGGTGTTGTCCTTACATTTTGTTCAAATGGAAATGCTTTCAGAAGTTCATTACTAGTAGCAACATCAGCAGCAGTTCTTAGGAGAGAGAGAGCATCTTTGAGGAAGAGAGAACTAGCTTTACTATCCAACAAGGATAAAGGGCTAGTAGTATTCATAGAGTTGACAGTTGGAATAGCTGGTGGTGGACGAACCTTCCTGAAATCTTCAGACGATGTGGGCAGAACAGAGTTTGCAAGTCCACGGCATACAGGACAGAGGAACTCACCCTGGAAAATTGATTCAAAATCGTCAGGATGTTTTCAATTTACCTAAGATAAAAATTCAAATTTAAAGAACATAGATGAAAACAAATATTTGACCTGATCAGGATCCACGATGTGTCCTCCTTCGAAGACCATTCTTCTGATATATCTGTGAGGCGGCACATGCAGAAAGAACAAAATCAATGCCCTTAAGAATAAGATCCATAATACTTTTTAGGCCTTAAAAGTTCAGTACCAACTTATATTGAAGAAAAGATAATTTGGTTAGAACTCAAGAGACTGAAGTATGAAGAAAGCATGCAGTTACGGATTCAGAAGAAAAGCAATTTCTTTAGATGGATGTTATAAAGTCCAATCCTCATTTCTTTATTCAGTTATCATTTGATTTAAAGGTTCTTGATTCCCATTATAATTTTAAAGAAAATTACAATAAGGTGAAATGAGTGGTGGAAATTTGATGGATGTTTAAAATACGGAGTCTTGTAATTGAGTAATTTCAAGTCAGTTTAGACCTGCAAGAACATAATTTGCCCTACTTTATTGAAACTTATTTCGTTGAGCCTTTCTACAGCACAGATGTCCCAGTAAAGCAGGACATGGTGTGAAGATGTTTCCACAAAAAAGAATGAAGCCTTCTCTTTCAATTTTTCTTTTTCTCCTTGTCGTTTGGGTGGGGGATGGGGTGCGGTGGGGAAGGGGCGGCGATGTTTTGGCTTGAGGGGTTTGGGGTGGCAACAGAAATAGTCTACCTTTCCCTCAGGGATGATAAGTAACGATCAAGACATCCTTGATGCACAGCATGCCCACAGGAAGAGACAAAAATTCCATCACTGCCAGGAGGACCAAATCCATCACATTCTGTATGCAGCATATTGGATTCTGATTGTGTCCTATCACTGTAAGGATGACCATGCTCCGAAACTGAAGGATTATCCAATGCTTCTCTAGACAGAGAAGCCATGTATTTACCAAGCAAAAGAGATTCAACATTGCTGCTGTTCTCGCTGCTAACTCCAGATGTAGAAAAGTTTCCAATGGAACTTTGAGAATATGTGTCCCACAAGTTACCTCGAAGTCCTTTAATCAACAAATACATATGTTCTTCTAAGGTCTCAAGGGAATATGCTGTCTCCTCCTTCATATCTGATGAGATGCAAGGGAGCTTAACAGTCTCAATGGAAGGGAATAAAGTGCGAATAAATTCCAGAAAAGCATTCATTTCCCGAGTTTGTCCCAATAAAGCAAATTCATTTAAAGTATTCTGAACCATATCCATCAACTGAGTAGATGCAAGCATCTCAGAGTCACCAGATACACCACTCCTTTGAGATGAATCAATTGTCACTGTACTACTAGAATGACGCTCCTTCCAAGGATGGCTAACTTGCTCCCATGACGGAGGGCCTTTGTCTACAAAGCTCAGGATCCTGGATTTCTTCATTTAAAGAGTGATGATAGAAAATCAGATTGACTTTGTATGATATATAAATTATTGATTAATGCATTACGGATATCTTGAGCACGGAAGGTAGTTGAAAGAAATAACATACATGTACTGAAATGCATGCCAGACAGTACGTTTTACCTGGAGGAGAACTAAAAATGATATGGGACTTCTAGAGTTGGGGTCATGACACAGAGAGCATATAACTTGAGCCGATTCTTGTGAATTGCTGACGTCACATGATAATTGCTGAGATCTGGAACCATCCATTTCATCGTCTGAACTGGAACTAATGCTTGCCAAAAACTTTGATTGTTGAGCTCTCATTTTCTCCTATTTAACATAAATAACGAGCATTAATAGAAAAATATTTTTACTACATAAAGTCATTCCCAATTGATCAAACAGGAAACCCAGCGTAATATAGTCCTATGTCAACTTCAATCTCATATTAACTTGAAACGAGTTATCTTAACAATGTACTGACATGCAATCAGAAACCAAAAGGAGTAGAACCTATGACAACAGACTACCAGTGTTCTTTATTAAAATTTCCATTTATTGGCATTACATTTTGTAGTAATTTTGCTAGCCACTATCACCATAAAAAGCAAGATCACTTCTGCAAAAGAACTTCAGGAGGTTCTGTTTAGAATAGAAAGATGTCCACTCGTGCAACTTGAATCCTCGAGTGACAACTGATCGGCAACCTAGTTCTAATATTTGTAGGCGTTCCGTAGGAATTTTCAAACATGTTTATCAGACCACAAAAATATATTAGTAAAGCTAGGTTAAGGACAGAAAAAGAATTACATTAATCAGAAATCTCAGCTAATATCCATTCTATTTGAAAACATATGCACCTACAAGCATGATACACTGCGTGCTTGTTTGATTCTCATTATGACAACCAGATTATAATGAGCTGAAATGACGTGTGCTCTTCCGATCTTGAAATTTGAAATGTGTGGTGATAGTTGAGTAGTTGTCAACTCAATGGTCAAATCAGTGGTGAGTGAAATTATAATTTGTTAGGATAATGAGAATCAAACAAGCACGCAGCATATTCTGATCTCATAGTCGGAAAGTAAAAAAATAAACACAAACATCAAAATTAAACATGAATCCTTTTTTCTCTTTTAGCGTAAACAGCAGAAAACATAAATTCTCACCAATATAGCAGCTTGTCTTTCTCGAGCTTTTGCTCTGCGCTTCTCACTATCAGAAGCTGATCTCATTTCATTAGCAATACTACAAAGAATGGAAGGTGAAAGTTGATACGCTAATTCGGGTGCAAGTTTCTGCAATGAGATCATGCATCCAGGATCAAGCTCTGCAAACTTCTTGAGTAAATTCGATATTAAAGATGAGAGAGAGAAATTGCCAGGTTCCATGAAGTTCTCAGCATTTTCTTTCTCATGCATCTTCATCAACAGGACAAGAAGTGACAACATGCTCTTATCAGCACCAAACTTATTAATGTTTATGCTTATTTCTTCATTGGCAAATGACAAAGTAGGAATCGCATCATTTCCATAATCACCAGATTCCTTTTGCACTTGACAGACATCCAATGCTAGTGCCAATAAATGCAGAGCAGTTAAAAGAACACGATCAGGAGCCCGGGATGCTGTGTTTTCATCAGTAAAAACAGCATAGAAAAGAACAGCCCTGACAATTTGAAGGACTGTTCTACAAGTAGCTATTTGAGCTATGCCACTGAGAGGGTAATAAATCTTTGTCCATTTGGGCAGCTGAGTTGTCATTGCAGAAGCATTACAAAACCGTGAGTATCTTTCTTCCGCAGCTTGTAGGTCCCTTGAGTTCCAGCGAGTATGATACAAATCGAGATCTTTCCAATATGCTGGTCGCAGTTTATACATACCCTAAGATGCAAAAATAGAACAGGTTGGCTTAGCAGGTATACTACTTATTTCAAGTTACAACAATAGCAAGTTTTCAATATTCAAAAAGCAACCTGGGTCATGCCAGATGGATTGGAATATTCAGCAATCGTATCCAATATCTCCTGAAGTTTATCAACTTTGGAAAGATCCCTAGGGAGAGATTTCACCAGCTGGCTACGAGTGGCATCTCCAATAGAAAGCTTGTATACCAACTCTCTTTGCAAACATTCAACAGTAGATAGCCCACAAAACCTCCTTTCTTTCATTATTTGTATTAGAAGAGTAAGCATTTCTGCAACCAAAGTTGATTCATGCCTGAAATGTAGCAGATGAAAAAGGTCATCTAAGTGAAGGAAACAGTACTCACAAGACTTATCCAAAGTAATAATTAAAAACTCTCCTAGAAGATCAGACGTGTGCTCTTCCGATGCAAAAAATCCATATAACTGGAACAGATTTTCAGGGGAAGGCAAAGGTGGGTGTTTTATCCAACTCCAAATTTTCACCAACAAAGCTTTCTCATTATTTGTACAACGGGCTTAAGGTGGGAACTTGAAGAATTCACAAACCAACCAAGCTAACAAATATGAACTGCATCCTTGCTCAAAAGAGTATTGAATAGCTGGCCAAAAGAAAAACAGCAGAGATGAAGAGAACAATGATCTTCTGGCTAGATGAGATAGGAATATTTCTAAATAAGCTAATTGTGGTGTCAACCTTCACTTTCATTATTATTCATCTTATTGAGTCTTTTGTACTCCCTTGTCTAAAAACCAAAATTTGAGTCAGCTGATCAAATGTTTGGATGCACTGATTGGTCGCACTGCAGGAAACTTTAAACCCTGAATAAGTGGCCAATATTGTCATACAAAGACATGCACATGTCAAAAATTGATTCATCTCCAAACCCTAAAACAACATCGTTGTTTTTAAGGCAAAGGTAAGAAGCCATGATTCTCAGTTAAATAGTAGACAACTCACGAAGAGACTCATATATGAATCAAAGAAACTGATATTCATCTATATATTAAATCTGGTGAGGCCTCAGCCTGTACCAAACCAGTCAAGCCACATTGCTATAACCCTCATTATGTTAACCAATACTCGTTAATATTACCCTCATCGGTGGCTGAATGTTGCTAGCGTTGAAACAATACATGGAGTCATTTCACACTAAGACGAGATCCGTATGGTCAAGGCAAGAATATGTATACACATCTAGAAGCAAACCTTGATTATAATATGTTCTAGAAGGTTGCTCTGCAGTAAATTCATGGAACAGGTGTTCCTAAGATTTATTGTACTCAAGCATCAAGTCAGTAAACTGGTTCAGACTTGAAAAATAGATTAAAAATCATAAACAGCTTGAGTGGACAATATTACTTGTTCACAGTACAAACTAACTCTACCATATAGAAGAAACCACATTGGTACAAGGTAGAAAATTCTATATGAGATGTGTCCCTTTTATCCAAACTTCCAAGATTTCCCACTGTGCTAGAGGCATTCAATTTGATCTACAAAGTAGAAACAGACTCAAACAAAGCACATACAATCTAGGACCAATAATACACTATAATAAAGGCTCCATGTTTTAAGGAAATGTTGCTAAGGAGATAAAAACAGAGAGAAAAGTACGTACTCACTAGAAGGCTTAAGATTCAATGACAGATAGTTGGATAGGCCAAAACGTTCTAGAATTCTCTTGACATAAAGATCAGCAGGAGCTAATGCAGCACAACACTGCAGCAAGAAAAGATCAAGCTCTTGGCCCTGTTCAGACCTGCACAAGCAGATTGGAGAAAAGAAAGAGTTGCAAGACCATAATAGAATCAAAAAAAGTATCAGTAAAAAGTCAAATAGGGTAGTTTTCATTAACATGCATCATAGAACATTGACATACCAACGAACACAACGATACCACTCGCTGGATAATATGGGAGCATCCCCGTTCCTACGCCACATTCCGGCATGAACCTCAGCACAGAATACCCTTATTCGAAGAGGATGCTCCATCACAAAAGCAGAAAATCCATAAGTGCTCTTCCGATCTCTCGTAAAACATGTCCAAGAAAGTCCTTATACATAGCGGATGACTGGTCTGTAAACCTAGCATTCATCATATCCAGTGATGCTGATTCACCATAACATTGTTTGAGTGCTCTCCGCAGAATCATTGAAAGTAGCCGGTGCAAGGGCAAATGAACGGAGACACCCTGTGAACTAACATCATAAACCACTTCAGGCCAATCTGACAAACTCAGAACTCTAAGGCCTTCAAGTTCAGTGGATCTTTCACCATCCAACATACAGTCGTCACGACCTCCAGGGTCAGCTTCTTGTCCCATACGCCGGTCACTTTCCAATCCTACACCAATGCCATGGGACAGTGAAGAATATGGTTTACTAAAATCTTCACTTGAAATTGTAAGCTTACTATTAGAAGAGATCGGAAGAGCACACGTCTAACTCCAGTCACCTGAGATCACCTACTAAATCTCGCGATCTTTTCAAAGCAAAGAAATGATTACCAGGGCTACTTGATGAATTCAGAGACAACATACTGAGAGAACCAACTGTATTATCCATTATCAACCAATTCTCGATAGCCCTCAAGCACTCAAATGTTAACCATACAGCAGACAATGGTATAGGAATATTGTCTGGAGCTTTGGACGCATGATCAAATGCATTCTTCCCCAAAACACTACTGACAGAGCTTTCCTGGGAGAGCCTTCCAACTTTTGCATGTCTCAGGCTGTCTTGGTCTTCGAACTCTGGTTTATAAATTCTGAAGAAAGCATCTTCATTAGTCTCCTCATTAGCATTCACAGAAAATGCTCCAGCTACTAAGAGATAAAGAATGTTTGATATTGAGTGACACAAAACAAAGTGTAGATGGATATTTTCACTTTCTTCGTCTATGTTACTGCCAGCATCTCTCTTTTGAGGGTTCATTCCTTGCACAGAAGCCAATAGTCTCATCCACATTCTGACTAAATCACACGAACCTTGGCACAAGTATTTGGATACGACAGAGTGGCTCATGACAAATCTAATATGTTCAACCACACGAATAGTAGTTTCATACAGATTTGACCATTTAGCAACCTGCAAAGAAACTAAATTCAACCTTCTTTTATGCAATATATATATATATATATATAATTTGTGGGTAAACACAAACAAACCTCAAGAGATTATAAACAATGCATTGTAACGGAATCCATATAATCAGAAGAGAATCACTACCAGACAAACGAGAAGCAATATAACAAATTCGAAGAGCTACAATGACCATATCACTTGGAAGAAATACTATTCAAACTACTACGTTGATGTCAAAACCTTCACGAACAAGAAAAGTACAGGAACCATGAATGAACAACTACATTAATTTATTAGTCACAAGTTAAATTACTGGGGTGTTTGATGTAACAGGGTAGTAAAATTAACAGTAGGTGAAATTATAATGAATCAAACACCCGGTGAAATTATAGTTTACAAATAGAAGGGGTGTTTGATTCACTATAATTTCACCGGGTGTTTGATTCATTATAATTTCACCTACTGTTAATTTTACTACCCTGTTACATCCATGCAATTTCAATTGATCCTCACTATAATTTCACCTACCGTTCATTTGACTACTCCTATACTACATCCGTGCAATTTCAAACATTCATTAGATCTCCACTACAAATTCCTTATTATTATAATTTCTTAACATTATAATGGTAATCAAGCACCCCTAAAATATGCTATAGACATTCAAAGAACTCTCTCCATGTCCTTATGGAAAAAATATCTGAGGACACTTCCCGTGGCTTTGAGAATTAGTGGCTGTAGCTATTAAATAAGCTTATAATAATGATGATGATAATGATAGTTATATGATAGTAATAATAATACTAATAATAAATAAATAATGAACCTTTGATTTATCACCCAAAACCAGCTGACCTCTTAATACAATCTACTCACAATTGTACAGGTTCATGTACTAATTAGATTCCACGAACGACATATGTACCATCCAAGCATACCCCCAAGAATGTTATCTGGCTAATTAAGCACCAAAGTTGCTTTATGTAATTTAAGACATGAACAAAATTATGCGTTCATTGTAAATTAAATGAGATCCCACCTAGTTTTGGTAAAATTATTAGTAGAAATTATTGTTTGCCATTTATAAATAACAAATTCCCAAAACAATTTTGAATATCCCAATAAATATGATAACAAAGTAAAAAGTAAGCAAACTATCTTTTCTTTATATGGAAATCCATGCATCAGAAAAAAGCCAAAGAAAACCAAACAAAAGGAAAATAGATCCAAAGTGGACTAGAAGTAAGAAAATTGGACGGCGAGTCAGAAGAAAATGACATAATAATTGGAAACCAATCATGTTTTGGCATATTTATACAATAATTTTAAGTTTGGAAAAAGGTAAAAAGGAAGAGAATGGTCCCTTTTTCATCCATACATATTTACATTGACCAACGAAGGAAGAAAAAAGGGGAAAAAATGAGGAAGTGATTTCATAGTTCTACCATGAGAGAGACCATGTGGTCCGCCCATCACAATGGCTCGACTTCATCCTAGGAGCTAATGCTTCCGCCTCTGTAGGCACGAGCAAGCTAGTAACCAAATTTCCATGCCCATAAATAATATTTTTTATTATTATTAATTCCTCATTCAAATTTAGTGCATCCAAGCCGCACCTATCTCTTTGCATCCCTCTATCACAAGCATCAATCTCCAAGACGAAGGTTTTCTTGGCCAGATCACACATTTGAGACATCTCTCTATAATATCCAATTTTTAGTAAAGAAAACAATTATTAGATATGACTATCACAACCAATTCTACCAAACTATTTACTTTATTTTTTGTTTATTTAAACAACCACTATAGCGGGGACATTAATAGAGAAAACAATTACTGGATAGGATTATCACAATTTATTATACCAAAATATTTAATTTAGTTTTTGTTATTTAAACAACCAATAATGCTTCATACATCACAATTATTGCTTTGCCAATTGGCAATTGATCCTTGAATCACTTGATGCTTTAAAAGTTGCTAGCCAAGATTTCTTTTCTTTCTTCATTTTTTTTTTTTTAATTAAAGGTTTGTGGAATATATTTTTTTAAGAGCTGATTTTGTGAAAAGTGATTTTTTGGAAGAATATGTGGTTAAAAAGTAATATGAGGAATTGTGAAAAGTGTTTTTTTTTTTTTTTTTAAAGAATGTGTAGTTGAGAATGAATTGACATAGAAATCTAATCTAGAAGAATTGATGCTTACAAAATCAATTCCATACACAACCCAAGGTACCTTTCATGTCATTTCTCTTCCTGCAACTTCAACTTCCATCAACTATGAACTCCATTTGCCATATGCTTTTCAGATTTTAAGGATCTGAGCACAATCTCATACCCATACGGATCTCGTGCCGACATATGTACTTGCTCCTTTTGGAGGATCCCTGTCAGCAATTGCTCCTTTTGGAGGATCCCAATTCCCAAACACAGATGAAAAGCTATGGAATGTTGTATCAGTTGTGACTATTCCATCTTTTGGCACAATTCTTCATTGACAATATTCAGAATGGTCATTGTTGTCTAAAACATGTAATAGGTACAGCCACTTTTCCTTCCACACAAGACAACTCAAACCAATTTCAGTTCCAAGTATACTTTCCAGCCTTGTATCAAGTTAAGCTTCATGCAATCAATGGTGAAACATAAAATACATATCGATTGGGAAAATACATATTGATTGGGAATAAAGATAAGAATGGAAGATATCCTTTGTTGATTACGAAAAAAGATAAAGAGTTGGATGTATATCGCATTTTACTAGCTTTTATTAAGACTGAATTTTATCATTTAATCGTTATTTTCTTCAAAGAGTTTTTTTTTTTTTTAAGAGTCTAATCCTTTTGATAAATTTTAAGCAAACCCAGGATTTCCTTGTAAAGAAGAATTTGATCCCATATTTTCGTCCTGAAATTCTTCTCTATTTTATCCCACTCCATCTTTTCTCCATCCTACTATTCCTCTTCTCTAGTTTTCTTATTTTGGTATGTCTTACACTCTTACTTGCACACTTAATAGATCAGAGTCCTTCAATAGTTCCCTCCACATTCCTAAAATCTTTCTCACACTAGATTCTCTAGCATACTTTGGGAAGCACCACAAATACTGCTGCTAAAAACTATTAACATCCCCAAATACCACTCCACACAGGATAGCTCCTCCGCTGGAGCCAGATTCCGGCCTAGCCAGAGTCTCATAGGGCCCACACTGCCATCACTGTTACCATAAAAAAGAAGACAATAATTCACGGCAGATAGGACCCACATGGTTTTGAGGAACGTATACAAGAGTATGCTACTAGTTCTTCATAATTTTCCATGA
The DNA here is from genome assembly GCA_963692815.1 of Nyctanthes arbor-tristis. Classification (NCBI taxonomy): domain Eukaryota; kingdom Viridiplantae; phylum Streptophyta; class Magnoliopsida; order Lamiales; family Oleaceae; genus Nyctanthes; species Nyctanthes arbor-tristis. The sequence goes on from CAVNYN010236286.1 coordinate 12,341, forward strand.
TTAATGGGACACTTGATTCTCATTTTCTTTTCCTCATTATAATTTTACAATTTTACCTACGACTACTCAATTATAACCACACATGTCAAACAGCCTTTAAATCTCAACCAGTCATTTCACCTCATCATATTTTTCCCATTATAGTTCAAAATCATAATGAGAATCAAATAACAACTAAGCCACAGCCTCTGTTCCTGCACAGATTCTAGAAAAGAAACCCTTATCTATGAGATGTAATCTAAGATAATCATTTTGCCACACAGAGTCATGTCCTCATGATGTAAACAAGAAAATGTTCAAAATCTCAGTCAAAAAGAATTTCCTTTTCGTGCATAAAGGTCAGAGAATTTAATCTACAATGTTAAGTTAAACCACAAATCCATTTTGCAGCTTGGCCCTGCCACAAAAGTAGAATCTACAAAAGCCACTGTTCCAGAACATACATTGCCTTAATTTGATTTGATTCTTTCAAGACAATAAATGATAATACTGAATAACTATAGAAACTCATCTTACAACATCGAGCTTGAATAAATTCCTACAGAATTGGTCTTCAGAACAATTAAGAACTGCTTCTCTAATAACCATCAATTGTACTCCATTTGTCTTCAGGTCACATTCAAAAACTTCAAATGCAGATTAACCATTGCTTCCTCATTCAGTAGCTGTAATCCGGATTCTAGACATCCATCAGATAAGAAGATGTACCCTTAGCGACCTATCATGTCTAACAGCGATATGTGAAAGACCAGGCTTTTTTTTTTTTAAATGATTTATCTCCGAGGCACCCAAACGCGTCAAATCATTATAATGGGATTATGTTGTCAAGTGCATTCATTTTTTTAGGTCTGCACATACTTCCAGGGGGCAAGATGAGCCATTTCAACCTTGACGACAAAGAAACCCAATTGGGCAAACAATAGGCCTTTCCTCCATTTTAAGTCAATAAAGCTCTGCATGCCTTAACACTATGATTTTTTCACATCAAACAAAGGGTGTTTGATTCACTTGATCAAAACACATTATAATTCCACCAACCACTGATTTGACTACTGATTTGAAAACTACACATTTATAATCACAAATTTCAAACTTCCATTAAATCTACACCACTCATTTCACCTCATTATAATTTCTCTTTATAAGTCAAAATGAGATTCAAACAGCCACTTAATTTGTTTTTCCTCCCTAATCTCTGTTCCTAAATAAATAAAAGGCTGCTCCTTTCAGTTACTGAAGCAGAAATAACCAAGATAATTGGCTTGTTTGCAATATTTCCATTTATCCTATAATATAATGTGAAAGGGCTATGTGATCCACATGGTTACACAAATCCAATTTATGAAATGACTTTGTCATACCTCATTTGCATTTTTGCTTCCATTTGAAATTACTCCTCTGCCATTAATTTCACTTAGTTATAAATTATATACCATTATGGAGTGTACTGATCTTCTGTAATATTATTCCCAAGTGTCGACTTCGTTATTAGTGCTTCATGAAGTTATCAAGCACAATCAAACATCATCAACCCTGAGTTCTAAATTTCAAATATCAGAATTAGCTAGAGCAGGGAAATACAGGGGGAGTTTATTCTAACAATAGCATGAACCACAGATGTTTATCTACAAGACAAAACTTTCACGAATAAATGAGAAGTAGAAGAGACATGATGAGCAACCCACTCAACTTCAATTCACGCCATCATATACGACAAATTGGATTTATCCAAAAAACAAGACGGATCTAGTAACTTAATTTAATGTGCAGAGGGCTAAAGTCAACAAAAACAATTTTTCTACACAGAAAAATGACAGGTTTGTATTAGCATGAAAAGCATATATCTGAATGGACCAAAAAATAGAAGTGAAAAAGAATTTCAGTACCTGTAGCTTCCCATCTTCTCCAGAACAAGATATGAATATCCTCTCTAAACATTCAAATAACATAGCCAACAGATTCATTTCCGCTACAAGATGCGGGGTTAGAGTAGGCACTGTCAAGATTTGGACAGAGAACGTCGAAAGCAGTTGAAATTTCTTGAAGACAGTGTCACTATTCTCTTTTATGGCTTCATTAACAACAGTTGGGTAATAGCTTAAAAAAACTTTTGCAAACTCATATTTGAACGTCGGTTCGCCAATCAATTTCAGAAGCAATTCATGGAGCTTAACAACAACACCCTCACTCAAGAAACGCTCTGCCCTTAATAAAACATCCAATAAACCCGGGAAAGAGTATATTCTCACAGAAACAAAACTGAGCAAACTTTCACTGTTTTTACAGAACTCTAACAACATATCCACCACTGCAGAAGTCAAATGATTTGCAGCCTTTAGGAGCTCAGAAACATGATCAGCAGGTCTAGGACTTCCCTGAGAGAGACTTTCTGCAGAAAGTAACTTATCTCTCCAATAAATAAGCAAAGAATCCAAAACAGGCCTCATAGACTTTGCCAATTCCTTTGGAAGGGGTTGCATCTGTTCAGCTCCTTTGTGCTTCGAACAAAATCCTTCACGTTTCCATGCAGTAATATCTCCACAGTCGCAACATCCTCCACCTGTATATATAATAGAGTAATCATGATCTTTGTGATTTCCATTCTCGAAACAAGGAACACAAATGGCACATGTCGCATCGTGCTCGCATGTCCGGCACCGGTACGCAAGATCATCGTTTCCCCATACAACGCCACAAACCCCCCGTTGCTTAGAATTTACTTCAGCCAGGTTCTCCAATGCCAGGGTAGGGTCACCATCAAACATCAACCATTGCAACCAAACCATACTTTCTCCAAACATATCTTTGCCAGCTCTCATACTCCCTCCAAGAGTTTCTGAAATAACCTCTGCTGCCGCCTCAGTTGCCTCCTCATCAGTAGGCAAGATAGCAGAGACCAGCTCCGCCATTTGAGACTTGTCGTTTTTAATATAAGCAACCAAAGCCTGAGGTCCTTGACTCAAATTCTCTTCTGGAACTCCCAGGCCCGATAGCCTCTGGGGAAACAATATAAATGTTTCAATTGACATTGACGAAAAATTCCATAGGGGGTAAAGTCCAAAAATTTAGAAGAAAGACACTGATCAATTCTTATATTTAGAAGAAAACAACAGTGGCGTATAATTTACTGTCTTCAATAAAAATATCCGTACCTGAAGAATAAGGTCATGGTGAGACAAGGAGTTTGCCTCCGGCGAGGAGTCGATCTTCATCCGGAACATCTTCCGAATCCAATCGGCGCAATTACACTTACAAACTCGAGGGCTTTCACTCCCCAGGGCTGAAACTCTTCCTCGCTCCACACACAAATATATGTGAACTACACACACATAAAATATATATATATATATATATCAAATATCAAATAAATAGTACAAACGCGAAATTCAAGGAGACTTGAAACCCTAGAACATTTGTTGATCCTTGGACTATAAAATGAAGCTACCCTTTTGAGTATTTATCCTTCTCTTTCTATTCAGTCCGAATTCTGAAGACGGTCGAAATCAAATAGTGTCTGGAATCATCAATTGGATATGGCTTAATGGCATCCATTCAACTGTAGACGTGTACTTAGTGTTCTTTTTTATTTTTCTTTTAACCATAATTAAATCAAACTTTCTTTAAGTAAAAACAAAAAATCATTGGTCAAGGGGTAAGGAGTAACCCAAGTGAATAAGGCTTAGCCCTTATCGAGTGAGACCCGAGTTCGAATTCCCCCAACATCTCCCTCTCCTCCATCCCCTTGTAATCAAGAAAAAAAAAAAAAACCAAATAACCATCTCAAACTATTTGCAATTTTACATTCCGACCCAATAGGTATATTCATTAATTTTTTAAATTATTTTCAATAATCTCCAAATAAATTCATTATTGTTAACAATTTAATTGTGAATAGTTTTAATTTTAAAAAATAATAATAAAATTCTTAAACAACCAATATTACACCACATAGTAACAATTGACAACACCAGTTATCTACTGGCCTTCACACCGCCACATGGTAACAACCAGACATCAAAACACCACGTTTCAACAAGCCGTTGCACCACATTGTACATGGCCGTTCAGAGATTTTAGAGGACTTCAAGTAAATTTTAAACTGAAATTTTATTTGGGCTCTGGGTTGAAACTCACATAGTAAGGATTTAAGGGTTAGTTTAACAAAAGTACTCAATCTTTATACTTTCTATCAATTAGATTTTCAACCTTTTTTTCAATGACATAGGCCCCGACCTTTCATAAATACATTAATACGTCCTTTATGACTTTTTGCCTTTACTTTTTAAATAAAAACAAAAAAATTGAAGAAATATTAAAAAAATAATAAAAATAAAAAAGAAAATAGACTTTTCTACACTTACATAACTAACTACTCATTCTACATCTATCCATAACCTGACCAAAAATGACAAATATATAAACTAATTTTCTTTTTTAGAAAACCTTTTTTTCCTATCATTTTTAACAATAGCAAGAGGAAAACTTATATTTTTTTACCAACATTAAAACTTATATTAAGATGAAAATTTCTTTGAAAATATATTATTATATATATAAATAAAAGTTTATTATTTAATAGTATCTCCCTCCTTAGTCAGAAATTTCGAAGGAACCCAGGTCATGTTTCTTACAGAGTCTGGTTTTCAATAAGATGTTTGTTATGTGGTGTGTGTTAAATGAGGTGTCAGTTTGTGATTAGATACCTGGCTCAGTAAGGAACTAGGGCCGGTTTCCATAGCCGGACCGCTCATTCGTCTACTTCATTGAGTTTAACAACTTTCAGATTACCGACTCCATGCTTAAGGCTCGCCCGGAAGATGAGCCATATGATTTTTGTTTTCTCTTGTAGGCTCAATTAATGGCCTGCTTCGTTTGACATGAGTAAATAGGTAATGCACATGATTACGCTGCTGGAAAAGTTCTCCAACGTCTGCTTACGTGTGTTGATGGATTGATTTGGAAAGGGAATTTTGCTTCGATAATATCTTTGTATAAGTATTACAGGAAATATGTGGTCAAGAGTAGGGATTATGTGGGAATAGAGTCGTGGAATAAAAAACTAACCTTCAGATTCGATGATCATTATTATTATGAAGGTGTTTGATTACGGGAGAAGCCGCGGTCACATTTTCAATGTTGGAGGTAGAATAATCATGGTACCATGCTAGTTAAATTGTTTGGTTGTCTATGATATACTTTAGATCTCACGCTCCCCGCTAATTTTACAATATTTTTTTAAGATCTTCTATTAATTAACAAATTTAACAGAAGTTTCAATATAAATAGCGGAGACGAGACATACAAAATGAATAAAATTGTTTTTGCCTTCACAAGACTAATTTATTAAACTAACAAGTTGTTATATTTTAAAAAATTATTAAAACTTAGTTTTCCAATAAAATACAATGAACACAACAAGTTATATTAATAGAAATATTTCATTGATTATCAAAGCAAACAAGGTTAATTTAGATAAGACAAATTATTGGGAAGCTATCATATTAAAAGGTAATTTTTCAATTAATAGAGATACATTTATAGAGAAGTGGACATATTTATTAATATAAAATGTATTAAATTCATAATTGCGTTTGTAGTCGCTTCAAAAACGGATTTCCACTACATTCAAAACTCAACTCCCGCTCGTGAGCATGCTCCAACTCTTGGGTTGTCTTATTTTTCAAATATCGTATATTCAATCATCTACAAAAGTTGTAGAATAGAGGAGTGAGTATGAAGTATTCAGTGAGTAACAAAACTCTTTGATTCACCTTCTATTAAAAAGATTTATTTTCAAGAAAACTGTTCAATGCACAAAGTTTTTCAATGCACAAATAGACCCTATTACTAGTTAAACTACTACCTGTGGTGTGTGCAAGATTCATGTCAATTAAATCATGGCCATGTACAATTAAGTGGATCCATATTCGAATCCCGATTAACCCCCTACTGAATTCCAAACAATTCAAAGCAAACACCACACTAATTTTCCTTATCCCGGGATCATTGGACAAGTCATATTGTGGGAACAATTCAAGACAATTTCATACAAACGGGTAGAGCAACTAGTGATTCAAATGCAATCAATCAATCTTCTTTTTCAATGTATGAAAATACATATCATGAAATGACTTCAGTCAAAACCATACTTATCGTATCAAAACTTTATAAATGTAAAGAGGGAATCAAAGTATTAGTTATTCACATCTTTAATTTGATTTTTCCAAAAATTCTTTGAGTTATTGACAAATATCATCAAAACCTTCATTTCTACACTTAACTAAACTATTCCTTCAACCATGTGCACCACTTATTGAATTAAGACTTAATTCAACTATTCAAGTAAGGATTGTTTAGTTTTCCTGTTCGGGCAATGCTCTTCCGATCTCCATTTTAAAATCAAGAATGGTGTCATATGCTTATGAAATTCTTCTAGAAGGTAGAAAACTCATATAAATTCATCATATATGAAATTGAGCTCAAGAATACTACGTTGGGAATGCCAAAATATTTTCCAACCCCCTAAAAATATGTCCTCGAGTGCCCACTGACCACTTTCACGAAACATGTCAAAAAAATTCTACGGTCTCCAAATGATGTCATTCAAGTTCCAGATGATAGATAACGCATAGACGATCATTTTCCAACTTGTATCTTGTTAAAATTCTACATTTACTATTAGTTATGATCTTTTAAAGTTGAAGGGCAGAAACTACATACATACTACTCCCATGCCTAAAGTCCTTTTATTAAACTCATACATACATGCTTGGCTTCCTAGAATTCAACATTAGCTTCTTATACTTTCCTTTTCATTAAAGAAGACATTGCTTTCTTTCTTCTAATTAACTCGAAGCTTCATTTAATTTAACAAAATACTGTGGAATTCACTTTAAAGTCCAAATGAATACTTCATTCAAATTTTAAACTTCAATGCTCCCTTCTTAACTATAATTTCATATATTAACTTTACATAATTCCCTTCTGGTCTTCAAAAATTTCAATTTCACGTCTAAGAATAATTTCACACCATTTAAACCAATAGAAAACTAAATCACAATTATCTACTCATTTCTCTAAAGATTTCTTAAGTCAACATTATTAACGTTAAACATAAAAATCTCATACCATGCATATACTTCAAGAAATTCAAATACATCTAACTTATATCAACAAATTCATCATTTTTCTCCCTTAAGATTCATTATATCAAGCCATATATCAAAAAACCCAAATTATGATATATAATTAAAGCTCTACTTACCTCTTGATTTTCTAAGGATTGCTTGAACAATTCTAAGTGAAAAAATGCCTCCAAAACCTTGATATTTCTCAATCAATGTGATATTTTTAAGTTGGATTCTTCCTATATATGAAAAGGGGCCTTTTTCAACTGAAAGGGAGATGTTTTGATGAGTTTTGAATGGTGTTCTATGCCCCTCTTTGTCTATGGACGAATTTCCTTTTATATTTGAAGGTTTGTGAACCACCAATAGGAAGAAATGCAAGTGTCCTTAGATGATTTTTGAGATTAGCCAATAGGAATGAGAGCAAAGATCTTTTGGAAGTTTTGCCAAATAAAATTGGAGACAAGTGTTCTTTTTATTTTCTCATGTGGTTATTTCATTAAATGACCAAGTGGAATTTTAAGGTTTCTTAATTATTTATTATTTATTAAGTCCCCCTACTTAGTATGATCTTACAATTTGATTGTTATATTTTTGGGTCATACTAATCAAATACTATATTTCTATTGTAGGCGTCACTTGAGCCATGATCTTTTGACCATATAATGCAATTGATGTAATTTGAGTCGTTATTCAATCATCGTCAAAGTAACAATCATATTGCCAATAATCGCTTTCTTGGCATTCATTGGAATAATAATCTTATCATTCAATACAATCAAGTTGTGCAATCCAAATAATTCATTCATCATTATCGAAATAATGGTCACATTACTAAATTCGTTTTTTAAGATTTTGTGGAATGTTACGTTAGGGGCAGTGAAGGCACTTTATGAAAATCTTCAAGTTGAACTTCAATATAATGTCATAGGTCTTAACTAAGTGGAGAGTTTACTATCGGGTGAGGGGTTTATTCCCCTTCTAGAAAAAAAAATGACATCCTAACTATTATTTCATAAGTTAGCATTCGATCTGCTATTAAGAAACAAACCTCATTCCTTTGTAGGATAAAACATTCATCTTCTTTGTCCTTTGTGGATTTGATAGGTCGAAACCCAATCGTCCGATTTTTTTTTTTCTTCTCTTGCTTTGATTGGTTTTGAAGAACTTGTTTATTTGCTGCACTTGACAAAGGTGAAAAAAACTGGGAGATCTCATTATTCTGAAATGGTATAATTCAAATTCCTTCTCTAATTTTTTTTTTTAATAATTATAATTGGACAAAGTTGGTCACAAAAAGTTTGACAAAGTTGACATGTGGCTTGTGTAACTGGTGTTAATGTAAAAGTGATATGATGTGTTGAAAAATAGGATCGTACCATGTGTCAGTTTTATTAGATTTTTTGTAAGTTGTTTTGTCCATGTAACATAACCCTTTTTGGGGGGCACATTATAGAAGTCGGGGGCAAAAAAGTAATAATAATAAATAAATAAAAACCAATTTTATTAAAAAAAAAAAAGTAGATTGACACAAAATCAGAAAATCTATACCACTTAGAAACGATCAATTTAAAATGAAAAGAAAGACGCGGCGCATAACCTGTGCATTGAATGTGCACTGCCTTTTTCCCCCTCTTTGCTCCATATTGTTTATCAAGAATTATTATATATAAAAATAAAAAATATATATATATAGCGTTAAGTAAGGAGGTATACTCCCTAATAAAGAATATATAGTTAAGCTTAATTATGTTTTATTTTATCATTTATTTTGGGACAATATTGTATAGTCAATTTCACACACACGAAATTAGTATTCTAGAAAAACACAAAAAGAAAGAAGAAAAAGATAAGAAAAGAAAAATGGTGCACAGTAATTGCATGTGTTATGCACAGAAAAAGATAGTAAACATCAAACTTTAACATGGTGTGTATATTAATTTCGGGTGTTAATTCATTCAACCTATTATCTTTGAAAATCCTAGTTCTTATATATAGAAGCGTAGTAGTTGAATGTGTAATGGATTGTTTAACGGAATATTTTGCATAGCGAGTTGCCTTGTAATTAATCTTATAAGTCCGTGCCAATCCGAATTTGTAATTTCTTTATGTAATTCACTTGGGTTTATTATGCTTATGAGATGAATTTTTTGTTTGTTATGCTATTTTCATGAATCATTTAACTACCATAATTGCACGCGTATGATCTTGACTTGGATTCACTTGTAGGAACATTTGTTTATGTTTTAAATTTTAGTTGAGAAACTTGGGAATAGAGATGGTATAATGACGTGAAGAATGTTTAAAAATAAATTTAATTGTTATTAATAAAATGGCATAGATGTATCATTAATTATAATTACTATAATTTAAATTTCAGGAAAGTAGGGAAGAAAACATGATCGATTACACTGAACATTTCACAATAGACCAGGTAAGTTAAATAATACTGGTTAACTTATATTGACAAAATCGAATTCTTAGTTAAATTTGTTATTGTAATGTTTTGTGTATTGATAATGTAGGTTTTTTATAGTCGAGATTCATTATTTGATTGGGTTCGTACGGTTGGAAAAAATCTTGGTATGGTGATTGTTGTTAAACGCTCAGAGTGTGGTGGTTTTGGACGCAAGCCTAGAGTACGTTTTGGATGTGAGCGTAGTGGAAAATATGGCAAGCGTTATGTTCAATCTGATAAAGAAGTAACACAAAAGAGATCTGTTGAGACACGTAAATTTGAGTGTCCATTTGATATAAATGGTGTAAAGTTAGCAAATGAAGATGAATGGATGGTAAATGTACATTGTGGAATACATAATCATCCACTTATAAAGCATTTGGAAGGTTACCCTTATGCAGGAAGATTAACAAATGAGGAGATGAATGTTTTAATAGATATGTCAAAGAGTATGGTAAGGCCAAGGAATATATTGTTAACTTTGAAAGAACGATATTCAGTGAATGTTAGTACAATGAGAACTATTTATAATGCTCGGGCAAGATATAGATTGGTTGAAAAGGCTGGAAAGACACAAATGCAACAATTAATGGGCAAGTTGAGAGAACACAATTATATTGAGTGACAAACGTCTGATGCAAAAACAGATGAAGTTAAAGATCTTTTCTTTGCTCACCCAAGATCTGTGGATTTATTACATGCATTCTCACACGTGCTTATAATAGATTGTACTTACAAGACCAACAAGTATCGACTTCCTCTTTTTGAGATTGTTGGGGTAACGTCTACTCAAATGACGTTTTCTATCGCTCTTGTGTTCGTGGAGTCTGAGCAAGTGTCAAAATATACTTGGGCACTTGAAAAGTTGAAAACAGTGATGCATCCGAAAGCCATGCCGCATGTTATTGTAACTGACAGAGAGTTGGCTCTTATTAATGCAATTCAAAATGTATTCCCCAATACCAAAAATCTGTTATGCAGATGGCATATATCAAAAATATTTCTGCTAACACTAAGAAAGTTTTTGAGTTAAAAGAAGTGTGGGAAAAATTTTGCGACAGTTGGAGCTTACTTGTTTCATCTACTACAGAAGAGATATATGAACAGCATCTAGAGAATTTATTACTTGGATATAAAGAGTTTCCAAAGGCATTGGAATATATCCAAGAATCTTGGTTGAGTAAATACGAAGAATTGGAGCTTACTTGTTTCATTTACTACAGAAGAGATGTATGAACATCATCTAGAGAATTTATTACTTGGATATAAAGGGTTTCCAAAGGCATTGGAATATATCCAAGAATCTTGGTTGAGTAAATACAAAGAAAATTTTGTTGCTGCTTGGACTAATAAAATTATGCACTTTGGAAATATTACGATGAATAGGTAAACCATGTATATATATATATATATTTGTCCTTGATGTGTTTTATAAGTTTCTATCAGTTGAATACATTAATTATTAGTAGTATATTCATTTACAAAAAAATATTTGTTTTTTTGCTTGTATTAACATTAACAGTGTCGAGAGTGCACATTCCAAATTGAAAAGACATCTTGGATCGTCACAGGGAGACTTTGAAAGTTCATGGAGAGTAATGCTTTATCTCGTAGAATTGCAGTTTACAGAGGTAAAGGCATCGTTTGAGCAAAGCATGAATTTGGTTCAACATAACTTTAAACGTGTTATTTTCAAGGAGTTACGTGGCTCTGTATCAAAGAATGCGATGAATATTATTTATAAAGAGTCCAAATTAGCACAAAATATTGGGTTGAGTAAAGATGTCTGTCTTTGTATTCTTAGGTCCACTCATGGTCTCCTATGTGTTTGTACGATTTCAAAATACATACGTACAAGTAATCCAATTCCATTGTCTGTTATTCATCCATATTGGAGAAAACTAGACACCTTGGCTCCATGTAATGAGGCATCTTTAGAGTTGAATGTAGAAGTTGAATTGGAGAATATTAATCGACTATTCAATAATTGCAATGATGCAGATAAACTAATGCTTAAAATGAAGCTGCATGAACTATATGAACCGTCCACTACATCTTTGTTGCCGCCGGTTGCGAAGGTCAAAACTAAAGGGCGGCCAAAATCTAAGGTTGACATTTCAACCAAAAGAGACCCTTCGTATTTTGAAATTGTTGAGTCACATGAGGCTAAAAAGTTTTCTAACATGCCAGGCTCTATTAAAGTTCCAAGACGAGTGAAATCGAAAGTTCGGCATAGTAGCATGCAGACTGACAGTATATTATAAAATTGTTTCCATGAAAAAGTAAAGGCGTGCATATTTAATATTGTTGATGTTGAGCCAGATGGTAATTGTGGTTTTAAGGCTGTGGGTAGTTCACTTGGCTTCGGAGAAGAAGCTTAGCCTAAGATTCAACGTGACCTTATGCAAGAATTGAATTCTAATTTGTGTGCTTACGAAAAGTTGTATGGAACTCGCGAAAGGGCAAATGAGTTGTTATTTATTTTTGAGTATTTTAGCACTGGTGCCCCATTTGATCGATGGATGGTAATACCTGATATGGGTCATTTAATAGCTTCTCGATATGACATTGTACTCGTCTATTTATGATCTTTATAGTGTTTGACATTCTTACCATTGCATTCTTCACCTCCTTTCATGTCGGCTCATAAGATCATTTTAATGGGTTTTGTGAATAGCAACCATTTCGTACATGTATTCCATGTCAATGATAAACCTTTAATTAACCGTCTTCAACATTTAATCTAGTTTTTTTCTTTTTCCTTTTTGTTCCCTTGTGTAGATGCATTTCAGGTCCAGTTGTCCAATTCCACCAGTGGCACTTAATTCGTACAAGTATAGAGATGAAATTGCATCTGGATGGGAAAATCCTTACAAAGCACGGATTGAGACATTTGCTCTTCCGATCTTTCGGATGTTGCTACACAGGAGACTATTGATCAAAGCTCTCTATAATTTATAAATATTGTTTTGTATTTTCTATTATTAGTCAAATATGAATGATTATAATGTGTAGCTTTTCCTCTTTCTCTTTAATTAGGATTCTGTTTCTTGTTTTCATTTTAGCACTTAATGGATAGATCGGAAGAGCGTCGTGTTTTAACTGAATGAAATTACACTTTTTTTTGCTATATACTATATATTGAGTAATTTCTTTTTACTTAAAACCAAAACCGTAAAAAATGGAACTCTGGTTAATATTGCTGCTGATAGCAACAATTGGCGAAAAATTTGATCATCACCTCATGTATCTGACTTCAACAAGCATCCACGGGTAGTATGTACATAAGTTAATATTACACTAGCAATATAGAAGAATGTTCTCCATGTAAATTTTTGCAAGGAGAATCCAAAGAAGCAAAATGAACACAACAAATTTATTCCCTTGCTTTAACAAGATCAAAACGAAAAGCATTATAAAAGTGATCTTACTTTTGTCATTTTTATGTTTAATTTAATCTTACATGTTCAATTTTTGAGGTCTTCCGCGAGGGACATGGGATTTCATGATTTTCCTTTATTTAAAAAAAAAAAAGGAAGCCGTGTACGGCCGCACAAGTGTTCCATGCGGCCGCACCCTGAGCTTAGATTTGCAGTAGAGCGCCCACACCGGGCGCCCTGCTGTCTAATGCGCCCGCACCGGGCGTGTTAAAAAAAATTTAAATTTTTTTTTTTTGCGTTTTTTAAACGCCAGGACAAAAAAAAAAAGATTATTTTCTTTATTTTTTATTATTTTTATTACTTTTTTAAAATGTGGGTTAATAAGGTAAATGTGGTGTGGTGTGGTGATTAAAAACATATTTTATTTGTGGTGGGAATAAAATGTGGTGTGGGGAATAAATTTTCATGGTGGGAATATAATTCCCCTAGAAGAACCTTATTTTGATATATATATATATATATATATATTTATATATCCAGTAAATATCAAATAGAATGTTCATAAATCAAAGTTCAAATAACAATAGTTCTCACAAAGATGCAACTCAAGAAGAAAATATAAGCGGAAAAGCACCCAGACGGATTGGGCTACTAACTTCATGACAAACCATTTTTGTTGCATTAGCATTCTGTTTTGAGTATACTGGGACAAAATGAAAACAAAGAAATAGAGAATTTGAACAAGTATTTATCCATTTACATCTCGCACTTTCTTTGTGGCAAAATTTGTAGCTATTTTGTCGGAGGGAAATTCTTTTGAGATGTACAGTGGAGAATGTGAAGAGATTACAAGGAAATATAAAAAAAATTATTATTTAGTATAGAGAATAAAGTGATTGATGTTAATTTAACCTGCTGACTACTTTGTAGTGGAAAAGTAAGCCGTAAGAGTATCTACATTCATGTTGTTAAATTTAACTGTCTACGTAAGCAAAAAAATTTGTATTAAATTGTTGCTAAATGTAACATATACATATTAATCTGAACGACTATTATTAAAGTATGTCCAAGTGGGCTCATTATTGTTAAAAGTTGTTAGTCAAATTTTATTAAATAAATGAAAAAGAATTTTTCAAAGCATTCCATTCTAACACAAAGTTAAAATTATTGTTACAGTTAACGACTAACCAGAAAAAATTCTAGATTAATAACTTTCTTAACATCACCAATGTAGCTACTTTTTCTAGAGTTATTAACTAATAATTTTATTAATAATCTAATTTAGCACTATCAATATGGATGCTTTAAAGAATGTGCTTGGGCAGCAATATTTGCAAATCAATTTTATTTTTCTCAAATAAGCTGAAAACATCTTCACCTAATTGTCCACAGAGAGAAACGAATGTAGATCAAAGGACCCCAAGAATAACATAAATTTTCCTGAAATATCACATCACAGATGTAAAAACAGGAGTCTTCAAAGCCACAATTTTTCCTAGAATTTTACATCAAAAATCACAAAGAAAGAACGTCCTAAGCGTACGATCAACAGAAAAAAAAGAATAATTAAAAAATGTAAATATACAAAAACTTGAAAATCCCAGAAACAATATTGTTAAGAACCAGAAATAAAAACGGTAAGGCATCTCATTAGAACACTAATGCAACGTAGTTTGGGAGAAGATCGGTTCGAGGCACTTTTGAGCCAAATAGAACACTCTAACAAAGAGTTAAGTTATTCAACAACTTAAAAACACATGTATTTGCTATGGAGATGTCTGCGGCAGCTGTTGATGGCTAGCTGAAAATTTACCGGCCATTAGGCTCAGAACAAATAGATCGATAACCTGTTTGCTCGAGAAATTTTGTGAGACGGACGTGCTTTGCAGCCCACTGTTCAGCCAATTTCTGTTCTTTTGCTTCTGCTTCCCTTCTCAATCCTGCTAATTGTTCTCTGTATTCAGCTTCAATTCTTTCAAGAGTAGCCTTTTGCTCTTCCCTAAGAGCTTTCACCTTTGTTTCGATTTCTTCCATTTTCTCCCTTTTTCGGCTTGCTTTCTCAGACTCCAGCTGCAACTCAACCCTTTTCAATCTCCAGGCAGCTTCTTTCTTATGTGCTGCCCATGCACGACGCTCTTCTTCCAATTCCCTGCAACACTCCATGAGTTCGGAAACCAGTGGATTCTCTCCAACCAGTGGAGCAATCCCAATGGCCGGGAAACTATTAACAGAATGGAGTGCATTTTCAGTCTGCAGCCAGGGGATTGTGGGTGCAGGGGGCACTGTTGAAGGCGAGAGACTTAAAGTCACTGAAGGTGCTGGCGGCCTGACAGTTGGGGTTGTGCTAGAACTAACTAGCCATGGAGGAAGTAAACTTGGCGGGGAAGGAGTAGGAGGATCTGTCTGAAGAAATCCACCATTGGAAGTAGCCATTGCAACTTCTTGTACAAGTTCACGAACAAGGTATCTAAGATGCAGTGTGCTCTTCCGATCTCTTCAATTGATTAGTTGATTACCTTGTTCTCCTTTACTTCCCCGAGCTGCTTTTCTTCAAATATTTCCACCACTTCCGGAGTCTTTTGACAGTTCAACCACGAAATTCAGCTGCGATTTTCCTCTATTTGCTGCGTTCTTGATCCAGGCTTCAGATAGTTTTTCCACCTTTCCAAGTAGGATTCTGTGTCCCGATTGACAGGTTTTTATGCAATGTGACACAAAATGCCACTCTCTCGGGCCATATTGCTTCATGTAAGCACGCAATACAGAATCCTCATCAGGTTACCACCACAGTCTTTTCTTCATTTTCAGATGCAAATGCCATTAGCCATTGCCTCAGAATCTTCATAATGTGCCCAATGAAAATACAAGAGTTTAAACTTTATGCGTAACTGATCTTTTTTACTGATTAAAAACCCAAAACTGTTGGATTTATTGTCAAAAATAATCCAAAGTTGAAAAGGAAAAGGAAAAGGGAAAAAGAAGAGTTCTTGGAGGAAAATGAATTCAAATCCTAGAAGGAATTATCTTATCTTCCAAGTAAACAAAGCCTATAAATAGATGTGTTTTCCTCTTCTTTTATATACAAGAGTGACTTGAGTCTTTGAGAGAAAAATTGGCGAGCTTAGCATCTTGTGAGTTTTTCTTGTAACTCTTTGAGGTTTGTTCAAAGAGTAGAAATTTTAGGTGCTGTAGAGCTTGAGTATTTTTCTTGTAATACTTGGGGGTTGTGGGTTGGTG
>CAVNYN010236293.1:0-28175 GCA_963692815.1 Nyctanthes arbor-tristis
TTTTTTTTTTGTTTTAAAAATTGAGCTATAGGGGCGACAAAGTCGTCGCTATAGATCAATTTTTAAAAAACAAAACACTCTTTTAGCGCGACATTTCGTTCCTGTAGGGAAACTTACAGAGACGACATGTCGTCCCGATAACGCCATAGTCTATAGGGGCGACAAAGTCGCTCCAATTAGTTAATAGCTGCGGTCCAGTAGGGACGACCTATGAGGGACGACTTTGTCATGCCAATAAGGTTTCTGGCGTGATTTTGGCATTTATAGAGACGATTTTGGCCGCGCCAATTTTGACTATTTCTTGTAGTAGCTTGCCCTTGAAGGGCAAAATTTTATTATTATTATTTTCTTAAAATTTAGAAGAAGGGACCATAAATTTCTTGTTCACGGAGAGCAAATTATCCAAGATGATAACGTATTTAAATTGAAGGAATAATGTTACTGATCATCGGCTCTGTTCTAAAAAGCTCGCCTAAGCCTAGGCTTGAAGCTTAGATTCCACGCTTCGTTACGCTTTGCGTTTTATTAGGCATTAGTTGCTCTTTTATCGCTCATTATTACGTTTAGGTGCGCTTAAATTCAATGCTTGGCCTTGACGCTTTTCCACGCCACATGCTTTCTAGAACACTGATCACCGTTGATCATTAGTCATTACCATATAATGTGGTTGATAATATATTACACTAAACGATAAGTCCTGTAAAATATAAAATAGACTTATCATATAATGTCACTTGAGTGACGACAATAGTAGAATTTTCTAAATTAAAATCATCCACATTGCGTTGTTAAATTTAGTTATACACATAAATAAAAAAGTACATTTTAAATTGTTATTAAATGCCCTTAAAAAAATTGTTGTACATACCAAATATGCAAGTTAAATTTAGCAACTATTAAAGTATCACATTAAATGTGTTAAATAAAATTACTAAAATCAATTGAAATTAAAGTAGGCCTATTATTGTCAAAAGTTATTGGCTAAACTTTATTAAATAAATAAAAAATAATTTTTCAAAAAATTAAATTCTAACAAAATGTTAAAATTGTTGTTATTTAATAACAAAGTTAAGAACTCGCTAAAAAAGATTCTTTTAACGCAATAAATATAGATATTTTTTTGAATTGTTAATTAATAATTTCACTAATAATTTAATTCATCCATATTTGTGTTGTTAAATTTAGTTATTCACATAAGTAAAAAAATACATTTTAAATTATTGTTAAATACCATATATACAAGTTAAATTAACAACTATTAAAATGTCATATTAGATGTGTTAAACAAAATTACTAAAATCCACTCAAGTCCAAGTGGACCCATTCTTGTCAAAATTATTGCTTAAAATTTGCTAATATAAAAACATTAAATTCTAACACAATATTAAAATAAAATAAAAAATATTTTTTCAAAAGTATTAAATTCTAACACAATGTTAATTTTTTTTTAAGTTAACAACTAACTAAAAATGATTCTTTTAAGAATTTTTTTAATACCACTAATGTAACTATTTTTTAAAGTTATTAACTAATAATTTTGCTAATAATTTAATTTAACACTATTAATAATATGGATGCTCTAAATATGGTAAAGAGATGCAAAAATTTGTGAGTACTATTAATTTTATCCCCCAGTACCTTAAAAGTCTACTTTGAATTAGGTAACAATAAAACATCCTTATCCCAAAATGATATTATCATTTCAGTGTTGGATATATGCGCTTGTTTTTATTACACACAGAATGTCAGGCTCTGATCCTTCCTACTTTCATATGTTATTATCAATGGAGACTCGTGTTTGATTGAAACACACACACACATATATTCATAACTTTCCAACAGAATCCTGTCATTTATCTATATAAAAAAATTTCAAAAACTACCCGAAATTTTTTTAACAAAATTTCTCACACTATGTGGTTTGTATAAATGCAAACTATACATATTTTATACGCACCATGTGTATTTGAAATACACATGACGTGTAATTCTACAAACGCCATATGAAATAAGAAGTTTTATTACAAAACCTCTTGGAGATTTTGGAAAATGACTCATATATATATATATATATGTTAAAGATTGATTTTAGCTTGATGACATGACAATGATACTAGTAAACAATTTTTATGTAGAGTTCGGATTATGGTCAAGTGTTCAGTTTAAGACTACAGTTATGAACTATTAAATTTTAATGAGATTATTTCACATGTTAAGAAAATGAAATAAAAGAGACAACGAGACACTCATTGAAACAAGAAATGGCAACTCGTGCCCTCGGCGGATAAGTTTTGTTTAAGCCAGAGCATCAAAAATAGAAAAGAAAGTTATCTTTATGCAAATTTAGCGCTACCAAAATGGTGTCACTTGCCTGCTAAGAAGCAAAATCAAACAAGCCGAGCTTGGTACATTCTATGGTGTCTCTTATAATGTTCAAAGGATTGTGTGTCAATACACTGTTGAGTGTGTTGGCTGATGGGGCTCACAATACACTCAATGGCGTGTTGCCACATAGTCCTTTAGATAATATAAATAGTGTCTAAAAGACACCATAGAAAGACCGGCTAAACAAGGTTCTTACAAAAGACACAAATAGACTGAATAATGCTAGTAATGGTAGTCTACATAATAGAATAATACATATACGTGGCACATATACTTTTGAATAGAGATGGAGAAAAGATTATCTTTAACGTCAGGAGTCACTAGTTAACTCTCATGTTGATAAGCGTCGTTGACAGTTTAGGCCTAGTATAGCATTGATTTTTCAAAATTAATTTTCACTCAATTTATTTCCAACCGTACATCTATATATTAAAATAATGTTACACATAAATTTATAATTTTTTTTTTAATTTTTCAATCATACATTCCTCTAATAAACCACTTTTCACAAAATCAATTATCAAATAATCAAAATCATGTGGCCTGATTTGACTATTATTTTCATATGGTAACCTAGTTGCAAAAGAGGGCTTAGCCCAAAATTGTTCAAGAATAGTGGCACTAAATGAAATGAAACATCGGAACATTTTCGAAAGCCTTCAAAAGGTTATATAACAAAATCTCCCGTGCACACGTGACCTGTATTTACACATGCCACGTATGGGGAGGGGACAAAACCTTTGAGAAGTTTTAGAAAGCGACACATAAAATATATTATAACATGCTATTAAATTAGGGTCTGTTTGTTTACGTTTAAAAGTCAATTTATAAAGAGAATTTATAAAATGTGAAAATGAGTGGTGGAGATTTAATTAAAGTTTAAAATGTGTGGCGATTATTCAATAATTCTCAGATCAAGGGTATGTTAATTTATAAACGAGAAAAATAAACGATACCAAACTTAATTAGGCTTCAACTGTATTTAGCAAGTTTGACATTGGCCGCTCGAGAAGATAGAGATCTCTATAGAGTAATTATTACCATAGAGCTGCTATTTATACACACAAGATGTATAATTTTTATATACACACCCCTAAATTTACATGCACTCTTTAAAAATTGTGATTTTAAAGAAGATGGAGTAAAGAACATTTAAGTAAATACAAAAAAGTGTATACAAAAATTATATACTTTGTGTGTATAAATATCATTTTTCATTATTACTACCTCATCCTAGGATGATAGTCCAATCTTCTTTTTTCATCTGTCTCAAAATATTATCAACTTTCCTATTAAAAAGTAGTTAAAATATTAATTTTTTGGGTTAATTTCGCAAATCGTCCCCTACATTTAGGTTAAGAACCGGTTTCATCTCCAACCTTTTTTAAGATACACCACAACCCCCAACATTTCAAAAATGCACACAAATCGTCCATATTGCTACTATTCGGCCAAATTTTTATAAAAAAGATGACTATACCCCCAAAAACATTTTAAACTTTTTTTAAAAATAATAAAAAACTAAAAAAACCCACCCCACCCCACATCTACCTTGGGTTATTCCGGCGGCCAAAAAGGAGGGTGAATCCCCCCCATTTTGCTGCCAAAAATGGCAGAAATGGGGGGTGAATCCCCCCATTTTACTGCTAGAAATGGCAGCGAAATCCTTTTCCCCCCCATTTTGCTGCCATTCCTGGCAGCAAAATGCTGCCGGAAATGGCAGCCAAATGGCTGCCAATTCCGACAGAAATGGGGGGTGAATCCCCTCTCTAGCAGCAAAAAAGAGAGATTCACCCCCACATTTTGGCCGCCGGAATGAACCATTCCTGCTGCAGCTGCCTGTGGCATGGGAGACGTGGGGTGAGGTAGGGTGGCTTTTTTTAGTTTTTTTATTATTCTTAAACATTTTTAAAAAAAGTTTTAAATGTTTATGAGGGGTATAATTGTTTTTTTCATAAAAATTTAGCGGAATAGTAGCACTGGGATGATTTGTGTGCATTTTTGAAAGGTTGGGGCTGTAGTATGTTTTAAAAAAGGTTGGAGACGAAACCGGTTCTTAACCTAAAGATTGGGGACGATTTGCGAAATTAACTCTAATTTTTTATACTCCAATTTAATGTGAGATTGAACCACATTTGTGGGAGGGATACAATACTATCTAGCACGAGTGTACCTCTCGTGCTTAGCATCCCATTAATGTGAGATTAAATAATAGGTTGAATCAAATAAATTATCTATTTATTTTTTTTAGACATTAATTACCGCATTAATTATACATAGCATTATTCGTCTCTATAAAACGGGTTCTCAGGAAAAGCCTCATGCCGTTTGTATCCCATTCCCCGCACAAGGCCACATAAACCCAATGCTAAAGTTAGCCATTCTCCTTCACCACAAAGGCTTCAAGATTACTTTTGTTAACACGGAGGACAGCCACAAACGCTTGCTCAAATCCCCAGGCCTCGACTCGCTCGACAGGCCTCGCTCCGGACTTCCATTTTAAGACAATCCCGGACGGCCTTCTGCCGCCTATTTATGACAACGCCTTGCACCCCGTCCCGAGTCTATGCGACTCAACTCGCAAAAATTGCTTGGCCCCTTTACGCCGCCTTCTTGCGCACCTCAATAGCACCGCGGGCTCCGAAGTTACATGCAATGTTGCTGATGTTATCTTGACTTTTTCACTGGACGCCGCCTGAGAAATCGGCGTGCCGTGTGCGCTTCTTAGGACGACCAATGTAGCCAACCTCATGTGTTACCTACAAATGACTCGTCTCATCGAAATGGGGATATTCCCTCTCAAAGGTACTCTCGTTAGTCGCGACTCTAGTCTCATTTCAATTTTCATATATAAGTGAGTAGTTATTGTGAGTCTCTATTTTCATTTTAGAAGACTTGCTTGTTGGTTTCTACTTTCTAGTAATAAAGTAGTTTACATTAAACTCGGAAGAGTCCTTTCTTCTACATGAGTCTAAAAAAACACTTGCGTCTACATATTTTCAGGAAATTTCTAGGGTACCCATCGCATCTTTCATCCTATCTTTCTTTCCTCGGACGATTGTTTGATGACCATTTAAATTTAAATGAGTTTTTAAATAAATTTAGAATTTAAATTTTGTATAGGAGTTTAGATGTAATTGTGTCATATTGAACTACTAATTAAAATGATGTAACAGCTCACATCACATTAAATATGTGGTTAAATATAGAGTTGTCATGTGTCTAAAAATTGAAATTTAAATTTGATAAATCGAGGTAAATTTTAAATGGTTGGCAAACATCTTTTCATCCTATCCTACGATGAGATTCTACTGCAAAAAAAGCCGTATACAGTTAGTATTAAAAGCTTCCTTCTTTCAAGCTTATTTAAGTTGGTGTTTAATTTTCACTGTTGTGGTTTTGAACTATAATTGGAAAATTATAGTGAGGTGATGAAATGAGTTTTAGAAATTTTTAATGTGTGCTGTAATAATTGGTTAATTGTTAAATTACTGGTAGGTAAAATGTGGAAACCATAATGGGAACACCCACCAAAAAGTTGTAAGTTAAATCTTCAATACCACTCAAATATTGTCTAAAAAACTAATCTTTTTCACATTTTTCCTTTCTTTTTTTCTAATACAGAGGGGATTGCAGGGGAGGGGTATAGAATCCTTGACCAATGGTTTAAGAATCTAATTGGAATGTCATCAAACCACAAAGATCTTGACTTTTTC
The DNA here is from genome assembly GCA_963692815.1 of Nyctanthes arbor-tristis. Taxonomy (NCBI): domain Eukaryota; kingdom Viridiplantae; phylum Streptophyta; class Magnoliopsida; order Lamiales; family Oleaceae; genus Nyctanthes; species Nyctanthes arbor-tristis. The sequence continues at coordinate 6,102 of CAVNYN010236293.1, forward strand.
ACATTTTTCTTACCATAATTTAATATTAATTATTCTAAACTTTACTTTTGCCACCGCTCATTCTCTCCACACATAAAAAAAGGTTAAAATAAAAATAAAGGACCACTTCTTTTTTATTCAAAAAGAACTTGCCTAATGAATGTTGATAAATATTAGTAGTGTCACGTAACATTGTTTTGTGTAGATGAAAACTATTTGACAAATGGGTACCTAGACAGCACAATTATAGACTGGATTCCTGGATTAATACCTCTTCGTCTTGGGGAATTTCCAACCTTTGTTCGTACAACCGATGCCGATGATCTGATGTTAAACTTCATCATGAACCAATCAGAGCGAGCTCTAACAGCGTCGGCTATTATCATAAACACACACGGAGCACTCGAAACCGATGTTCTTAGCGCTCTATCCCCTGTCTGCCCGGCGCTCTACCCCATAGGCCCTCTTCAGCTTCTTGCCAGTGGAAGAAAAATCGAAGGCTTCAGGTCAAGCTTGTGGAAAGAAGAGCCCGAATGCCTCGACTGGTTGAGCACCAAGGACTTAGAATCAGTAATTTATGTGAATTTTGGAAGCATTGCTTCCATTTCCAGCCAACAATTGATTGAACTAGCATGGGGACTTTGCAATAGTGGAAAGAACTTTCTATGGATAATAAGAGAAGATCTGGTCGAGGGGAAGGCGGTGTCTTTGCCACCGGAGTTTAAGGGGGAGACAAAAGGACGTAGCTTCATTGCACGGTGGTGCGATCAGGAGCAAGTGCTCAATCACCCTGCCATGGGCGGATTCTTGACGCATTGTGGTTGGAATTTGATCAGGGATAGCCTATCAAGTGGCGTGCCGATAATTTGTTGGCCATGCTTTGGAGATCAGTTTCTTAACTCTAGGTATGCATCTAGCGTATGGGGTACAGGGGTGGAGATTGGTACTAATCTTCTGAACAGAGAAGAAGTGGAAAGAGTTGTGAGAGAGTTAATGGACGGAAAGCGGGGAAAAAGGATGAAGAAAAGAGCTAAAGAGTGGAAGCAAAAGGCCGAGCAAGCCACCGGGATCGGTGGTAGATCGGAAGAGCGTCGTGTACATCGTCGATCAACTTGGACAAAGTGGTGAAAGAAGTTCTACTGTCAAAGTACGCGTCTTGACTTATCTCAAGTTTCAACGCTGAAATGTTGACTTTATTGTAATTTCCCTTGACATTTTAGTCTAGTCTGACAACGAGCTCCTTATTCCTGTATTGATCAATATTTATGTCGACATGGCTAGGTTGTTTTTTTTTCCCTCCTTAATTTATGTAATAAAATTAAGAACTCGTACAATAATTGTCCTTACCTAATTATGAGACGTCAACATTTCAGGACCATTTAAGAAATATTTCATGACCATTTGCTTGTGGTATTACACTTTTCTTTTGCCATCGGAGCTAAAATATTGACACTTTATTTTCATAAACTTTATTTGTACATAGAACAAGAAGTGCATATAGACTGTTATTACTGTTAATTTAAAAGTGATGAAATGTGTAGAAAAATAATATCATATAAATATATTTTGTGTCAATTTTTATGCCGGAACATTGTATTCATAATTGATTCGAAAGGAGTCAATTGTGTGTTTGTGTCCCCCTAGCGATCAATTGGGTTGTTCCATATCAAAGCCTTCATCAAACCTATTGATGTCAAGTTAATTCCAGTTTAATTTGTTGACAGCTTTTTTCTCCCCCTAAATGTGTAATACATCCTCCTATTTATAGTGGGAGCTGCATGAAATGTATTTGTTACAAGTGTTCAACATGCTAGACATGTGGCAATATATTTATTACAAGTGTCCAACATGCTTGACATGTGGGACAATAACTAAAGTACATTTAGAACTCAAGTCTCCCTAGTGAGGTGCAAAACTATCATTGATGCGACCAATCCAGTTCTTGAAGGATGTGGTATTCTACTTCGGCTCAGTTCTTCCTAATCGGTAAGGCACTAGGTCAGGTCGGATGATGATGCTTCACATGTAGCTCTCTACAAGTGAGACCTTGGGTATGTTTTATGCAACTCTCCAGAGGTAAGACCTGGTTTCAAGTTTGGACTACGATTGTTGACCCTTCTTAGACCATTGGCTGTTGACTTGCTTTATTCCAGCTCAGCTCGGGTAACATTCCAGATCGGGTACAACAATTGCCCCCCGAGCTCACACTTTGGTCTAGGCAATGTGTGAACTCAAACTTGCTCCTGGATGAGTTGAACTTTCATTATGCTTTTGTACTTCAAATCAAGTTAATGTCATATCTTCTTGTTTGTCTTTTTCCTACTCATTTTCTCTTTTTTAGATCGGAAGAGCGTCGTGTTGAAGAAATCTTGAGATGTCTATGAGCTGCCCCCTGGATGATATATATATATATATATATATATTTTGCTTACCCTTTGTTGATGTTAAAATCTGTCTTTGACTTAACAAGCGCCAATGAGAAGCCTTGTAAGTACACATAACTGGAACATATGCCATGCTTTTTGACTTAATTATAAGTTAGTTGTCTGCATGGGGAAGACAAATGCCAACTTTATAATAAATGCAGCTGCCACATCTGCCTTGAGTGATGAGGTGTACAAGTTGGCTTGCAAGTTAGATCACAGCTAACACGTTTGTAGAACTACGTGACGACCTCAGTTAGGTGAGACTTGGAGGTCTTAAGGTCATGAGGCGGGACTTGAAGGTCTTGAGCTCGTAAGGCATGACTTGAAGGTCTTGCTCTCATAAGGCGGGACCTGAAGGACTTGAGGTCCTAAAGGGTGACCTGAAGGTCTTGCTCTTGTAAGGCGGGACCTGAAGGTCTTAAGCTCGAGAGGATGACCTGAAGGTCTTGCTCTCGTAAGGCGGGACCTGAAGGTCTTGAGCTATGACCTGAAGGTCTTGTGCTCGTGAGGAATGACCTGAAGATCCCGCTCTCGAGGTGGGACCTGAAGGTTTTGAGGTCGTAAAGGGTGACCTGAAGGTTTTGAGCTGGTAAAAGAGACCTGAAGGTCTTCAACTCGAGAGGCATAACCTGAACGTCTTGAGCTCATGAGGGATGACCTGACGGTCTTGAGCTGGTAAGAGAGACCTAAAGGTCTTCAGCTCGAGAGGCATGACCTGAACGTCCTGAGCTCATGAGGGATGACCTGAAGAGACTTGCTCTCGACCTAAAGGTCTTGATCTCGTGAGGGATGACCTAAAGGTTTTGAGCTGGTAAGGGAGACATGAAGGTCTTCAGCTCGAGAGGCGTGACCTAAACGTCTTGAGCTCATGAGGGATGACCTGAAGGTCTTTCTCTCGTAAGGCGGGACCTGAAGGTCTTCAGCTCGAGAGGCATGACCTGAAGGTCTTGAGCTCGTAAGGAATGACGTGAAGGTCTTGCTCTTGTAAAGCGGGACCTAAAGGTCTTGAGTTCGTGAGGGATGACCTGAAGGTTTTGAGCTGGTAAGGGAGACCTGAAAGTCTTCAGCTCGAGAGGCATGACCTGAATGTCTTCAGCTCATGAGGGATGACCTGAAGGACTTGCTCTTGTAAGGGGGGACCTGAAGGTCTTCAGCTAGTAAGGGATTACCTCAAGGTCTTGCTCTCGTAAGGCGGGACCTGAAGGTCTTGAGCTCGTAAGGGAGACATGAAGGTCTTCAACTCGAGAGGCATGACCTGAAGGTCTTGAGCTCGTGAGATCGGAAGAGCGTCGTGTAGGTTTTGCTCTCGTAAGGCGGGACCTGAAGGTCTTGAGTTCCTAAGGGATAACCTGAAGGTTTTGAGCTGTTAAGGGAGACCTAAAGGTCTTCAGCTCGAGAAGCATGACCTGAATGTCTTGAGCTCATGAGGGATGACCTGAAGGTCTTGCTCTGGTAAGGCAGGACCTAAAGGTCTTGAGCTTGTGAGGGATGACCTGAAGGTCTTGAGTTGGTAAGGGAGACCTGAAGGTCTTCAGCTCGAGAGGCATGACCTGAAGGTCTTGAGTTCATGAGGGATGACCTGAAGGCCTTTAGCTCGTCATGCGGGACTTGAATGTCTTGAGCTCTTAAAACAGGACCTGAAGGTCTTGAGCTTGTGAGAGATGACCTGAAGGTCTTGAGCCGGTAAGGGAGACCTGAAGATCTTCAGCTCGAGAGGCATGACCTGAACGTCTTGAGCTCAATAGGGATGACCTGAACTTCTTGAACTTCTTGCTCTCGTAAGGCAGGACTTGAAGGTCTTGAGCTACTAAGGGATGACCTGAACGTCTTGAGCTCATGAGGGATGACTTGAAGGTCTTGCTCTCGTAAGGCGGGACCTGAAGATCTTGAGCTCGTAAGGGATGACCTGAAGGTCTTGCTATCAAAGTGGGACCAGAAGGTCTTGAGATCATGATGGATGACCTGAAGTGACTGGCTGTTTTGATTCTGCTCGTCCTTTTGTGTTTGATTGAACATCTAGACTGGGTCTTTTTACTTCGTGCCTATCCTTTTGTGTTTGATTAAATATCTGGATAAGGTCTTATTATTTGGTGCCCATCCTTTCGTGTTTGATTAAACATCTGGATAAGGTTTTATTTTAGCTCTTATCTCTGATGACTCTTTGCCTTAAGAAAGGGTTTAATTGGAACCTTTGTTTGGGCCGGGCTAGATATTATTCTTTTTAACCTCACTTTATTTTTAGGTCGTCTTCACGTTCTCCCAATTATTTTGCTATTCGCAATTGAACTTATTGTTTCCCGCTCTTTATTACTAAGTTGAGCTGAATGATCAAATTCCTCATTGTTGAGCTGATCTTGATATTCCAACTCTTCGTTGTTGAGCTGATTATTTCTAACTCTTCATTGTTGGGCTGATCTGAATGATCTATCTCTTTATTTTTGAGTTGATTATTTGAAGCTCTCCATTATTGAGTTGATCTGAATGATCCAGCTCTTCATTTCTTCATTTTGACGAACTGACTGCCACTAAGTCAAGGCTGCCACCTCGAGTTCGGGGCCTCGATATGCCAGGCTGAATCTTTCCTTACATTCAAGCTGGGGCTTTGGCATCGTCTGCTCGGCTTTGCCATCTCGCTGAAAATGGTTGATTTTGATTCATTTTATAACCAAGTGATCAACAGATTGATTCTTGCTCATGGTAGAAATCCGGCTGTTAACCGGCCCTTCCTCTAGCGCCAAATTATTGACAACAAATTAAGTTGGAATTAACTTGACATCAACAATTGATTAGATTATTTACTTTCACAAGAATACATATCCAAGAGAAGAAATAATAAGCTTTTTTCTCCCCCCTAAATGTGTAATACATCCCCCTATTTATAGTGGGAGGTGCATCAAATGTATTTGTTACAAGTGTCCAATATGCTTGACATGTGGGACAATAACTAAAGTATATTTAGAACTCAAGTCTCCCTAGTGAGGTGCAAAACTATCATTGATGCGACCAATCCAGTTCTTGAAGGGTGTGGTATTCTACTTCAGCTCAGTTCTTCCTAGTCGGCAAGGCACTAGGTTAGGTCGGATGATGACGCTTCACATGTAGCTCTCACAAGTGAGACCTTAGGTATGTTTTATGCAACTCTCTAGAGGTAAGACCTGGTTTCTAGTTTGGACTACGATTGTTGACCCTTCTTAGACCATTGGTTGTCGACTTGCTTCATTTCAACTCAACTCGGGTAATATTTCAGATCGGATACAACAAAACCAATCCTCATGAACAACAACAATAACAACCAACTTGACTACCTAAATAACCTCACATCATCGGTTCATCTTTAGAAAGTAGAGAAGTGCCGGGTGGTGGCTCCTAGACTCCGTAGTACTCAAGCTTTAGCCATTAATATTTTCAAAAATAATAAAACTGGCCCCGCCAATTGAGCCAATTACTAATTAGTTTTTTATCCGTTGCTTTTAAAAATAGGGCTGTACGTTGCCACTATAAGAACAAAAAACTATACTATTTATAAGTATGAGTTTACTTAATTTCTTACCCACTGAATGTTATAAGAACAAGGAGCTATATTATTTATAAGTATCAGTTTACTTAATTTTTTACACACTGAATACTAAGTATCATTTTATTTTTCTACCGATCACATTATATTTAAATCAAAGATCATTACATGGCCACATACATGTGTGTAAAAAATATTTAAGTACAAATATATTTTTCCAAGAACGAATGGTACTAGAAAATTTGCAGTGTACCTAACATGTGAAGCATCAGAAATGGGTGACGTGAGGGGCATTTTAGGGAAATGAACAGGGCTCTATACTATTTATAGTCTTGCCTGTGCAGAGTAACTAATGAGGTTATAAAAAGATAAAACTGAATGATAATAATAAATAAATAATGAACAAACAATAGCAAATAAACTAAATACGTTCTTTTCTTTTCATGTATCTCTAGTAGCTTATTAATGGCATCACCATCATTTTCAGAAAAATATAAACTGATGTCTTATAAAAAACATAAATAACACGATTTTAGAACTGTTTTTCAACAAAATTTATTAAGTCACATCAAATATGAATTACTTCTACCAGTCGGTAGGGGACGTCCAAAAAAAGTGGAGAAACATTCACTTCTAAAGCACGTACAATGAACACTTTACAAAGTCATTCTCTTAAATTGCTTCAATTTTTCATTCTTTAGCTGCAGTGACATTAAAAGAAAAATTGATGACTCACTTGCAATCTTCCATTAAAGGCTAAAGTCCCCTACTACAATTTTCTTGACATTAATTTATTGACGCAATAGCCCTTTATTTGGCAACCATTAAGGATTCGGGCAAGGTAAAAAATTTCTAACATATATATGGGTGCCGTTATGATCAATCCTTCTAAGGAGATAGATTAAACTCTAAAAATAGAGTTTGATCGCTCACATAGCACAAATCTAACATGGGTTGTTTTTGTTAGATTTGTGTCACGTGAGAGATTATACTCTATTTTTAAAGTTTGATCAATCTCCTTAAAAAATTTCCTTTTATGGCACCATACATTCCAAGTGGTTGTATATATACATATATATATATATATCATGGTTACATGTATCCATAAAATGTACACACATATAATCACATGAGATATTGAACGTCATAAAATCACTAAAATGAATGTTAGAAAATTATTGCCGGGTAAGGATGAAGGTATGGGATTTCCTAATTCAAGTTTTATTCTTGCTTTTTTTTCTTTCCATAGGTCAAAAAATGCGGTCCTCTGGGCTTTTAACGAAATGATCTCTATTGTACCATATGCACTATCTTGTTTAAATGGATTAATAAAAATTTTAAAAATTATCTTCTTTTAGCTATGCGTTTTAAAAAAATGCACTTGAGGTTTATGTCCACTACTTGGCTATATCGCTTTATCGAAGCTCAAAGGCATAATTTTTAATTTTTATTTTTTCATGTCTTATATTTTTCTTAAATATTTTCGGATAAGGAAAAGGAAAGTGGAACTTTTACTTTAATAGTTCCAATTTCCGTCGTGTGTGCATTTAACACGCTAAATGTATGCAATATATTGGCTTTATTTAGTAACTATTTAAATTTAGATAGGTTTTTGAATGGATTTAAAATTCAAATTTTATATACGTGTTGAGAAATAATTTTATTATGTGAAAGTAATGATTAAAATAATGTAAGAGTTCACATTACATCAAATATATAGTTAAATGTAATGTTACCATGTATTTAAAAATTAAAATTTAAATTGATTGACAAATTGAAGTAAATTTTAAATTATTGCGAAATATTGTGATTATTTGCAGTCAGTCTGGCTATAGAAACATACCAGACTCTGAGTTTAGAATCCGATCACTAATTATAGGGGGTTACGTGTATTTTAAAATACTCATAACCCCCTATAATTAATAGTCAAACTCTAAACTCAGAACTCAATCTAATCCTATACAAAATTTATATTTTCAGTTGCTTAGTCGACAGTTTGAACTTTCGACATTATTATTATTTTATTTGAAAAAAAAAAATGGGGAGAAGAAAAGAGGCGCGTTATCTAGTGTGGTGGCCAGGGCCAGGGCTTTTACATCCAAGATATTTTTATGTCCTTTATCTAAACTCTTCCATCATTATTCATCATCCCTTCCAATTCGCTACAGTTCCATTTACCCTCCCACAATTTCACCTTACATAAATAAAAATAATATGTATGCTTAGTTGGGTGGGTGTCTAAATCCACATTTTCCCAACGCTTCTTGTTTTTCGCTGTTAATTTCCCCAAGATATTCTTTTCCGAGGTATGCAAGTTTGACTATTTGGTGTCTTTCATTGACTTTCGATCTAAGTGCTCTCTCTGTATCTTGTAGATCGGTAGTAATGTTAGAATTTTTGGGAGATTTGTGGGCACTGTGATCGTATTTTGCATTTGGTTTGCTGTTTGAATTGAACGTGTGACGTAGATTGGTATTGGCAAAAAGGGGTCTAATATATATGAACTCATAACGCAAAATGGTTGTTCAGTTTTGTTTTTCTTGGGGTTTATTGATTTCGTGGGAAAGATCAGATCTGTATCTGTTTCTTTTTTTTTTTAAATGCAGAAAGCAATGTCTTTCATTGGGACACAAAAGAAATGCCAGGCCTGTGAGAAGACTGTTTATCCCATGGAGCTTTTGTCTGCGGACGGAATTAGTTATCATAAGTCTTGCTTCAAATGCTCTCACTGCAAAGGAACTCTCAAGGTATGGAACGTGTTAGATCTTTTGCTGCACCCATTCTCAATTATCAAATTTGAAGTCATTGTTTTGTGGGTTTATGAGACAAAAGCTTTATTTTTTTATTTATTTTGTTTTATATTTATATTTTGCACATTTTCTTTAGACTTTTAGGCACTTAATTATGTTTGTTCATTCATAGATTTATTCAAGTTTTCTTCTTCTTTTCCTTTCTTAACCTCCTGATAAATATCATCTGTAGTAGTAACCATTAATATGGCAAAATTCAAAAAGTAGCATTCTTTAAGTGATAATGCAGACATTTAAGAAAGTTGTTGTGGCAGGATAATATTCATAAAAGAGATATTTGTATTTTTGATATGTTGCCAGTGATCTAAATTTATGTTCTTGGGCTTTTATTACGATTTTCTATCAGCTGGGCAACTACTCCTCGATGGAAGGTGTATTATACTGCAAGCCTCACTTTGAGCAGCTCTTTAAGCAGACAGGCAATTTCACCAAGAACTTTCAGTCACGTATACCTTCTCTCTCGTGATGAACTTCTCTCTCTAATTAGGCATTATCTTTTGGGTTTTAATTCGAAATGCATTCTGTTTTCCACAGCTGCAAAGTCAGCTGAGAAATTGACCCCAGAACTGGTAAATCTTCCCCAGCTATCTATATTAGTAACCACTGTCTAGTATCTCATGTGTTTTCTCTGATTTGTTTATTTTTGTTTCTGTGTTTTCTGGATAACTAGACAAGATCACCAAGCAAAGCTGCTAGTATGTTTTCTGGGACGCAAGAAAAATGTGCTACCTGTGGGAAAACTGCTTATCCTTTAGAAAAGGTATAATATGAATTATTTAAATTGCACCTACTTGCAACATTTTATTTGGAAACTTTTATATGATCCCTTTATTAATTAAATTTTCATTTTGAGGAACTCTGTATTATGTCCCTAGTTTCAATCTCATGAAAGCACTCTGTTTTATATCCCAAAGTTTCAATCACATGAAAGCATCTTGATTCTATGATTAATAGGAGCCATCCAACTTTTAGGTACTAGTTGGAACTGCATGTGCTGCTACTTGAGGCCTGAATTGCTTAGGTAACAATAAAAAGCCAAAAAGGGGGAAAACATAATCAATGTACTAATGTGACTTGATGCTTGTTGAATAAGATTGCCACTCTCCTGTTTTGAAGATAATAAATAGACCTCCAAGCTAGGTGGATCATGCATTATTCCTGGCACGTTATTAATTCTTACGAGTACTCTTTTATCTTGTTGATAAAGATTTCTTGATTATAAATTGGACTCCTGGTAAAAGAGGTCTTGATGCTTATCCAACGCGCACTTTCTTCTTCTGTCCGTATTCAAGCAGCTTCTGTGAGCGAACGGCCTTATTTTTAAGGCTACAAAAAGGCTAGAGAGGAAAATGAGAAGAGTAGAATTTGCCTAGAGAAGCAATAAATAAAAGGTGTTTACGAGATCTTAAGTTAACAGGTGCATCTCAAATGAATTGTTTTTCAGCACGTAAGTGAAATAATTCCCGTAATTGTGTGTCTTAATGACCTGAAACCTCTTGGTTAGCTGAAAGGATAGAAAAGGGCTTGGTGAAACTCTAAATGACTAACATACGAAGATATCGAAATGAAGTTCTACTGTGCTCCAGAAACTCCTTGATATCGGGACAACCATACCAAGATGCTTTTGATTTTAATGTGTATCACTCTTCTTTCCATAGGCATGCAATTTTGTATGTGCTTTTTCGAACTCGTGAAACTTTTTCAGACTTCCAAATGTTTTCACTTTCTTCCCTTCACATTCAATTTTCTTACTCCTCTGAGCCCTTTTACCTGCTGTTAGATAAGGACTATGTGTGTGAGGGCTTTAAAAAAAAAAAATTAAAATAAAATACACTGTTTTGATACCTTGGACATTCTGTTTCCAGCATGCAGTTTGTTAATTTATCGAGAATTAGAGTTCTGAGCACTTTCAGGCTATATGTGTAGTTTAGCTTTCTTAAATAAATTATAAATCTGCATTTGTACTAAACAAAAGATAATAATAAAATAATCTGCGTTCAATTAAGGATGAAAAGAGAAATTTACACGTCCTTTATAAACCTGAGAAAGAACTGCAACTTCAGACACGTATTCAAACACCTTGTCTGTTTGGTTAATAACAATCTTAATCATTTTACGAGTTCTACACAAAAAATGCTGTTGTCATCCTTAACATTAGAACTGGAGCAATTTTTCCCCTTATTAATTAATGAATTTATAATTTTTCAGAATGAGTGGTGGACATTTTGCAGGTGACATGAAGTGTGTTGATAAATTTTAAGTGGTTAAAGTCGATCTGAGTTATGAAGACAAATTTATGCTGTGAAACAAACACTTTATTAAGCAATTTCATCTTATTTGCTATTTTTAGTTTTTAACCATTCTTTTTCACAATATTGTCTAACAAGTGGTTCTAGATTTTTCGGTCATATTTGTGGGGGAAAAGATAGTAATATTTATGGTTTTGGAGCTGTAAAAATAAAAAAGCTGAATCACGTTCAGTGAGATTCCAAAATTTTCATTTTATGTTTGGTTGTGAAGGATTTGAATGAATTGGAATTTCCTGTATATGTGGGGAAAAATTAAAAGATTGACAGAAAAGGGAACGCCAAATTCTTGGAGAACAAGCCTTAGTTTTTACTCTTGCATTTTCACCTGTGACTTTGAAGCGGTCAAAACTCTAATAGGTCTTAATGCCCAAACATTTAATCACAAAATCTCTCCTTCCAATAGAGGTACTGTATGCAGATATTTTCCTTTTCCTAAATTATACGTTTTTACAAATAAGAAGGTTGGTTCATTGCCCATATACACTACTCTCTCTGAAAACATTGTAATTTTTCAACAGCTAAAATTAGTTTTTGACACTGTTTGATTGTGATTAAAAATAAAAACATTTGGTATGCTTTTTCATACATTTCATACATGACTGTCATTGGGAGTGTTTGGTCACTGAAAATGGGGCCGTCCTTCTGTGTTTCATGGAGTGTTGGCTTGGAGAGGGAGCTCTTTCAACTTAGAAAATAATTGAATTGACACATTATTTAGTTCTTGCATAGGAAGATAAGCACACGTTAGACAGTATTCAGATAGATACTGGGTTTGACAGACCAGATGTCACTTGCTCTGTCGTATGATGTTCTGAGATCAACATGAATGCCGTGAAGAGGCATGTAATTGTATGTTAAAATATAAATGAGGTGTAGATTTCTCAAGTATACTTCTCTCACATAAAAGGATTAAATTTTTTTACTATTTTATATTTAAAAATGATCTCCCGCATGTGGGTTGTCGACTGATATCCTGCCACGTGTGCGTTTGGCGGGATAATCCCTCTATAGACTTATAGTGGGGGATTGAGACTAATTTTATATCAACTTAACTATACTTGCCAAAGTAATGTATGGGATTAAATGCCTTTTCAACTGATTTTCAGTTTGTTTTCAGATGCGTGGTTTAAAACAAATGACTTGGCTTATTAATGGTCATTAAGCACGGGAATTGTTCTGTCAGATGTTTGCGGCAAGGAACTCTCACTTGTTGAGCTAGGGCCTAGGGCATGCATGCTAAACGAAATGATACATTTCATGTGATTGAAGCCACTGTTTTCAAAGGTTTCTGAGTGTGAATTTCTAGTTTCAAGTCAAAAAAACATTTTAGTGATTGCCAAAGTAAACATCTGTTGGGTCATATTTTCTGCTATTATTTTCAATATCATAGAGCGATGGAGTCAAAGTATCCTTTCACACTTAAATTGTCCCCATTAAGATATGGACAAATTAGAACACTTAAAACAAACTTTTTGGCTTGATAAATTTCAACAGCTTCGAATATCACCATTCCAGACTTCCAGTAACAAGAAGTCTAGAGCTAATTTTCTTTATCTTTCCTGAGGGACCTGCTGCTAATATATCAGGATGGTTATATGTGATTACATAATTAATTTTCTCGTTTCCTGAACGTTTGCAGGTGACCGTGGAAAACCAAAGCTATCACAAGTCTTGTTTCAAATGTTCGCACGGTGGATGTTCTCTATCTCCATCAAATTATGCAGCCCTGGATGGCATTTTATACTGTAAACCTCATTTTTCTCAGCTGTTCAAGGAAAAGGGCAGCTATAACCATTTGATCAAGTCTGCATCGATCAAACGCACAACAGCCGCTGTACCAGATTCTTGAACCCAATTCTCTTTTTTCTTCTTAATTTTTTTTCTTTTTTGCTGTTGCTGAGCTTACTGGTGTGGTGTGTTTCCCTTCCGCGTCTCTTTGATCTCAACATGTAAACTTGAATGTACTCTCATTCTTTTGCTGTCTTGTTTGCCCCAATAGAGGGTCTACTTGTTTATTCAAGTTATTATTATGAGATGATGTATCTTTCTTTGGCGGGGAAATAACCTTCCGCCATTCACTTGTGAATTTCATTATTGTTGTTGGAGATTCATTTGCTTCCCATTAAAACAAAGAAAGGTGGTGTTGTTACTGTTCAATTTTGTATGGCTAGTCGTGCACAGACGTTGAAACAAAGGCAGTCTAATCTTTGCATTTACCTGTTCACCATGGCTGGGTGTGCATGTGCTGGGCTAGTAGGTGACCGGAGTACCAAACTAGGATTCCCCAACCATATTTTATTGATTAAAAAATAAAATTACATGGGAGGGGCTATGGATTAGAAATGATCTAGTACGTGCCGGTAGACAATCTAATGTGAAAACAGGATCATCTTTACAAATTATATTAGTGATTAATATTATACTACACTATTTGTTTGGTGTCATAATAACACTAGAAGTTTACAACCGCTTGATCAAATACAAAATTTGTTTTATTTTCCATTTCAAACTATTGAGTTTTCTATGTATTTTGTGTGACTATTATTTGAAATCAAGATTATACAATAATAATAATAACAACAATAATAATGAGGGTATTTTTTTCACCTTTCGTCCCCATCCTTTTCACTTTTACATAATATTGTCCCCATCCTTTTTTTCTCCCCCTCCTAGATCCCCACTTTTAGTGAAATCTCCACATTCGTCCCTTCTCACGTTTTCTGTCCAAATTGCCGTTAAATTCAAGGGCAATATAGGCAATTCAACTAAAAAAGAAAGGGTTAATTTCACTTTACGTCCCCAACCTTTTGACTTTTACACAAATTTATCTTCATTCTTTATTTCTTCTCACTTCATAAGTCCCCAACCTTCATTAAAATCTCCCCTTACCTCCCCTTAACTCGTTTGCTTTCGTCATCTCCGCATTAGAAATTGATTATACGATGTTGTTTCTTTTTTTTAATAAGTAAATATGATTTTTCTTGGTTACACAAAATGATATGGGAAATTTTAGTTGAAAGATTGCAGAAAGATGGTGATTTCTTGATTGAAAGGGAAAATTTGGTCGAAGGGTTGCATTTATGCTACAGCAGTTTCAAATTCACTATTAATTGCTCTAAATAGGGAGATGTTCTAATGACAAACCTAATATCCTCTGTGGTGCCTTTCTCTAGTGCAGGCATAGGATTTACACCTACGAATGAACCATAGGAAGTGCTGCTAGTTCATCTGGTGATTGTGCCTTGACGAATAATTTTTTTCAATAGCGTTTATTTAAAGTCTGATTGTCACTGTGAGTATTGATTTTGTTGGTTATGTTATTAGTTGTGGCCGACGGTTGGATTTTTTTTTTCTGGGGGGCTCATTTTGTGCTTTCTTGTCCCAACAATTATTCGTCAACAAAATGAGTCCCCTGAAAAAAAAATCCAACTGTTGGCCACAACTAACAACCTAACTGACAAAATCAACCCTTACAATGAAAATTAGATCTTAATAAACGTTATCGAAAAAAAATTATTCGTCAAGATACAATCACTAGATGAACCAGCAGCACTTCCTATGGTTCATTCGTGGGTGAAAATCCTATGCCTGCATTAGAGGAAGGCACCACAGAGGATCTTGGATTTGTCGTTAGAACACCTCCCTGTTCAGAGCAATTAATAGTAAATTTGAAATTACCGTAGCAATAAATGCAACGCTTTGACCAAATTTTCCCTTTCGATCAAGAAATCACCGTCTTTCTTCAATCTTTCGACCAAAATTTCCCATATCATTTTGTGTAATCAAGAAAAAACATCGTATTTACTTATTAAAAAAAGAAACAACATTGTATAATCAATTTCTACAGCGGAGATGACGGAAGCAAATGAGTTGAAAGGAGGTAAGGGAGATTTTAATGAAGGTTGGGAACTAATGAGGTGAGAAGAAATAAAAATGAGGATAAAATTGTGTAAAAGTCAAAAGGTTGGGGACGTAAAGTGAAATTAACCCTTTCTTCTTTAGTTGAATTATCTATATTGCCCTTGAATTTAACAGAAGTTTGGACGGAAAATGTGAGAAGGGACGAATGTGGAGATTTCACTAAAGATTGGTGGGGATCTAGGAGGGGAGGAAAAAAGAATGGGGACAATATTGTGTAAAAGTGAAAAGAATGGGGAGAAAAGGTAAAAAAAAAACCCTAATAATGATTATATAAAATGTTAACCTTGGCGGGAATAGTGAACCTACGAGCAGAACGACGTCGTCACAAGTGGCTTTCTTTTGGCGGGGTCCACTGTACACCTTTCGCGCCTAAGGCCTCCCCATTCCCTCTTCAGTATTTACAGTGGAGACACCCATTTCACGGTTTATCACGGTTTAACCTAATTCCTTTGAGTTCTCTCTCAAACCCAGCAAGCGTGCAATCCAAGCTTATAAAGAAACCACAACCAGAAATTAAAAGAACCAAGAAAAGGGGAAAATGTTCGAACTAAGGCTGGTGGAGGGTAGTGTACTGAAGAAAATTCTTGAATCGCTTAAAGATTTGGTGAATGATGCAAACTTCGACTGCTCGGCCACTGGGTTTTCGTTGCAGGCTATGGATTCCAGCCATGTTGCATTGGTGACGCTTCTTCTGCGCTCCGAGGGCTTCGAGCACTACCGGTGTGACCGAAATCTTACCATGGGCATGAATATGGGCAATGTGGCCAAGATGCTTAAGTGCGCCGGAAATGACGATATCATCACCATCAAAGCCGATGATGGCCCTGATACCGTTACCTTCATGTTCGAGAGCCCTTGTATGTTCATGAATCTTATCCCCCAATTTGATATTTCTTTTCAGATATCTTTATTCTTTGGCATATTGGTCTTGGGCTGTTTGTGTTTTCTGTGTTGATTATCTGTTTTCTGGTTTTCCTTGGGATTAATTAATGGGATTTAGGATATTATTGGTTTTGATTCAAAGGTTTGACTTATAGAGGTGGATGAATGGGGTAGAAGAATGTCATTTGATTTGACGCTTCCCTGGAATTGGAATATTGTCTTTCTGCGTATCCATTTGGAAGAAATTTCATCTGAACGCACTTGCAAATGTACAATTGTAATGCCAACTTAAGTGCATAAACTGCGCTTACTGTATAGAGTAATTGTTTATTGTTGGAATTGTGAGCTTTACTCTTTCAAAAATGACTCTATGGACAAGACATGATTATTTTACTTGCTAAGCCTTTCTTTTCTAAATTTATTGAAGCTCAAGACAAGATTGCTGATTTTGAGATGATGCTCATGGACATTGATAGTGAGCATCTTGGGATACCAGAAGCAGAATATGAAGCTTAGTCAGAATGCCATCAACAGAATTTGCTAGGATTTGCAAAGATCTCAGCACCATCGGTGATACTAGTAATGTTTTCGTGCATAGTGCTTGGAATTTTTCCTTTAACCATTTGCTGATTGATTGCTAATTCGAGTGAGCTGTGTTGTATTGAGTTATTGCAGTTGTGATATCCGTGTCGAAAGAAGGTGTGAAATTCTCCACTAGAGGTGACATTGGTACAGCTGACACTGTCCTTAGGCAAAATACATCGGTAGATAATGTACGTCACATCTCCTATGGCTTCTTGTCTGCTTCAGTTGTTTGAAACTCGGGCTTAATGCAGTGATTGTGATATATCATGTTTTTGCAGTCAGACGATGCTACAATTATAGAGATGGAGCAATCTGTTACTCAGACATTTGCGCTGAGGTATATGAATGCCTTTGCAAAGGCCACTCCCCTTGCAACCTGAGTGACAATCAGCATGTCTTCTGACCTGCCGATTGTAGTTGAGTACAAGGTTGCAGATATGGGCTACCTTAGGTTCTATCTGGCTCCTAAAATAGAAGAAGACGAAGAAGAGGGATATGCAGGACAGACTGAGACGATGACTAGGAAAGAAACTGCACCTCAGGTGGAGAAGAAGCATGAGGTTAAACCCATGATTGTTGAAGAAAGCAAGAAGGTTAAAGTGGAAATGATGATTGAGCCAAAAACTGATGGTGAAGGTAATAGTCTTGAGGAAACCAAGCCCAAGGTTGAATTCGACGATGGTAGTCTTGTGGAAACCAAGCCAAAGGTTGAATCTCAGGTCGCAGAAACCAAGCCTGAAGCTGAATCTCATGGTATGGAAACCAAGCCTGAAGCAGAATCTAATGGTGAACCCCAAGTTATGGACATTGAGTAGGTTGCGATTCTATATAAGAAGCGTGGTCCTGTTTATTCTCTTAGTACCATGGTCATCGTTTTGTCTTTTGAGGCGATGTGTGTCCCAGTTCAACATGTTCCTGGTTTTGCGCATTGATAGTGCAGCTAGTATATCTAGTGAGGCGAAAAAAATGAGACTAAATGCTCCCTCTGGATTAGGCTGTAAATAATTTCTTTGGAAACGCCACTGGAAATGCCACCGAAATTTGTTCAAATATTTCTCTTCTTTTGGATCTTCTTCATTTTGCAATGACAAAGTGTTACAGTCAGTCATTGAGCCTAGACACGCCTAAGGGCACCAATGCTCAAATCAATGTATGATAAAAACGCAGCGTGTGGCGAAATTTTGAATTCTGTTGCTATTAGGTAGAACCGTAGAAGACAATGTCCAACACTGATTTGCCAAGATTTGTGCATGTTCCTTAACCAATATTAAGCGAGAAGAATACTAAGTAAAACAAGCTATAAGCCTCTAACCATTAGGTACGGATATGAAATCACACGTATAATTTGATCTACTTCAAAGAAAATAATAACATGCTTTGTGGTCTGAATTTTACATTTCTTTTCGCTGAAAGAATTGGAGGTCAAAGGGATATTTTCTCCATAATGACAGTTTGATCACTTTTTAAAACTTCTACCCTAGCTAATAGGTCTGCAGATGCCAGTATGCATTGATAATCTCCCAGCCCTCCCCGAGCAGAAATAAACATAGAGGGCAAAATCGATGCACCAAATGTAAGCACATGATCCCAACTCCTCAGAAAGTTGCAACTACGCACAATCAGAGTGGATGTAATTTGCTGATGATGCTTTTCCAGGTTAATATCTCATTTACTCCGCTTCTTGGCTTCACTATAGAGGATAACACCGATAACAGTCAGGGTGTACCCTGCCATTCCAGTAACAGAGACAGGATTTCTGAATATCAATATGGAGATTACCACTGCAACTGCCCCCTTTGCGTTTCCAAGGACCTGAAAGGACCCTTAATTGTATTACCATGTAGGAATAAATATCAATAATATGCTTTGTGAACCTTAACCTCGGCTAGGAAGAAGGAAACCACAGTTTATTCAGAATAGAATATAAATGGGTTGAACTTCATGATATCCTCTCCAAACACGCATTAACCATTCTGATGCACATACACGAGTTAAGTTTTGTTCATCGCTTCAGCTACATAAATCATCACTAATATATATATATATATATATATATATATAAAGGGAAATGAGAGGGAATCTTTTGATATCCCATTTTACCCTTCTTTTATTCTTTGAATTTACACCACCCTAATAATTATTTACATTTCTTTAAAAAAATATATTTAACCTAGATTATTATTACTAACACTTTTTAATTAACCACGTAATAAATGTCCTAACTTTTCATTTTTCAACTTACAAATCCCCTTTTTTTAATTCTTTCACACATTTTATGAATTCAATTTTTGTTAAAAATTATTTTGATCTAACTAATAAATTTTCTACTTAATTCTAACTTTGGAAATTACATTTTTGCATTTTTTTAATAGACTAAACACATTGCCGTTTAAATTAATCTTTAAACATATATAGACACATATTATGTTGGTTACATTAAAAATTATAGAGTCCAAAATGGGGGGGAAAATGTTATCAGCCAGATTTGTTATCTTTCTTAAGCCTGCTTGTTTTAAACCTACTCACTCTATCCACCTTTTTGGCGCTTGAGGTTGCTGCCTTTATCGCAATATCAATCACCTCTTTACCATTTCATTCATGCATATATTTTAACTTTTAAGTTTTTATTCAATAAGATCATTCACCTCAACACCTTTTAGAATGCTTTAACTACCTTAAATTGCGCATGTGATTTATTTTTTACATTCACCAACTTGTAATTACTCGTAAGATGCAAGAAACCTTGACATCCCCCGTTGATCTCAATTGTTATGAGTCTTCTACTCTTTCTAATGTGGAACATGCATTAGTAGACCAACACAAAAATGCTGATGACAGAGGTAGAACAAAACCAACCAAAACTAGGAGTGAGGCAGAAATGTATCTTAACAAGTGTAACATCACGAATCGATCAGAACATAACTTTCCTCATCTTGTAAGAATAAGTCTCAAATATTCTGATCAGTGTTTTCACAAAGAATGCATAATATAGAATTCAATATTACTTCTACAGAAATTTTCATCTGCATGATGAAGAAATGCTTTTACAAGTTTTCTTACACCATCTAATAAGAAATTATTCAATTCAGTGGTATCCAAAGAGAAAATGCTTAATGTGAACTCTTCACAGGTCAAAGAAAGGGTTTCTTTCCTACGTGCAATTGGTTTCTTCAAATTTGATAGTGTATTCATAAATTATTTCTTTTGTACTAGGCTGAAAAATTTAGAGACACATCATGTTCAATAAGCTTTTTCAGGAATAAACTTTTAGATGAGATCCAGACGCTAGCAAATTTTATTGCTACTTCAAGCTAACATTTCTCTAATAATCCTCAAAATGTGAACAGAAAAATTATTTCCCCATACATTTTTCGAGAAAACATTGAGAAGATCGACACCTTCCTGTGTATAGTCCCAACCTTTCTCAACAAGGATAGGCAAAAAGGTAAAAACAGTGACAATAAAAATATTCTTCATTCAGTAATAGCAGTTGAAAAGAAGAGGATTTTTCCCAAGAAGAACATGGATTTCTACAGCCAAAAGTTTATGCATGCCAAAAATTTATTCATCAGTCTTTCTCACAAAAGGTTTCTTAGAGTGTTTTTTTACATCATTAATTTTGAAGCCAATATTTACTTCAGTAGCATAAGCCAGAATATCAAGGAAACATCGATAAAATGGGCAGTACTTCCAGAAAAGATTATACACATATAACAATCGTTTAACAAAAGTTTTAGAAAGCATACTCTATTATGCTAAATTATCTGAAGGAAACAACACAGGGCTAAGATTAATTTCTCTATAAATCCAAAGCTGCTATCTATTTTCAATCAAGAAAGAACTGGAGATTTAAATATTATACGCATTATGGAAATAGGATCACAAATTAATAACCCAAAGGTGATCTTTTTGTATTCTATTGTTTGTTTCCATGCCTCACATCTTTTTACTCTACTTCCAGACCCATAAGCCAAATTATCCTTGGATCTTGCTATAGTGTCTCCTAAAATGAAGATACCAATTCCTTTGATTCAAATACCAGAAAGATAGATATATTAGACAATCCAGTACTGCAACTAATGGAAGGAGAATAGCTTATAGCTAAAAGCCAGGAATACCTGAAGAGTCAGAGCACTTGTATGTTTTGTGACCAAAAAATTGGTTAAGTTCACAAGATATGCGAGCGCTGAATTGAAGAATAATAGCCAAACAATTCTGATATCATCTCTTGCAAGTGCCAATGTGATGCCAACTACATTTTCTTCCATTGCGAGCGTGGTGGGAAGCAGGAGTACAACAGCTATTGGAGCCATGTACATAAGAAGATTCATAGAATTCAGTTTCTCCCTTCAAGAACATAGAAAACAGGTTTCAAAAAGAATGTCTAATTTCTGCAAAAAAGCAACAAAAAATCCCTGCCCACCAGGATATTAAAATTGTGTGTGTATATATATATATATATATTACCCTTCAGAAGAAAGCAGAATCCCTTGCACCACTGATTTGAGAGCCCTCGCGGCTGTTGCACCAACACACACAATAAATCCAAATAAATGGAAACTTGGCTCACCCTAACACAGAAAAATGAACAAAATAGAAAACCAATGATGATTTCCCCAAACACTATAGTAAGTACCAACAGCAATTTAATGATAACATGAAAGGCATACAGGTCGCAGACAATCAGAATATCTTTTGTCCGACGCTCAAGTAGCCTTCATAAATATTTGTATCTCCTCAGACTCAGGAAGGAGCATAAACATCGTCGCTGGAAAATCATACTAGACTTGCTACAAATGAAACTACTAAGAGCAACTTACACAAGCTCAAATGTAATTCAGGACAAGATAAGATATTCAAATTATATTTTTCTTAAAATTTTAATTTCCTCATTCCTAACTGAACTCTAATCACAGAAACTCAAACCTTCAGCTAACTGAAAACACATTATTTAGTAGACTTGAAAACACAAGCTTCTCATTTTCCAGAACAAGGGATACACCAATCAATTCTTATTATAATTAGTATAAGAGAGCTAAAAATTTTGTTATATATTTCATCAGGACATATATTGAGAATGAGAGCCATTGTTATCCGGGTACACCAGGAAACATCATTAAACACTGGATAATGATCAGAATTATAATGGATCAAAACCCCAGGTCGTTCTGAGCCAAGATTGTCAATTCCTACCAAAATAATAAATAACTTCAAATTGAACCAATAAATAACTTCCAGATGAGCAAAAGCATGGTACTTGATAAAAGAACTCAGTAGAGGCACTTTAACCAAAATCGCTCAACACACAAGAAGCAAACCAGTAAAATTGAATTAACTCAAAGAAAAAGGAAACATACCCCGCTGGCAATGATGACCCCAGTAACCACTGGGATCAGCGTCACGTAAGTCAACCACGCCTCCCTTTTGAGCGTCATCAAGTATGCAAACACAGCCGTAAAGAAAGGCGTGGTGGCTCCAATGGCTTGGTTGAAGCTAACTGGTAAATACCTGAGAGAAATGTTCCCGCTGACAACGGAGGCGCAGAAAATAAAGCTGAGAGCAGAGATCTTCATGAACTGAACCCTAGATCTTATGGCCTGCATCGGGACGACCTTCATCCACACAATGGCAATATAGCTGAGCAGAGA
>CAVNYN010236298.1:0-15084 GCA_963692815.1 Nyctanthes arbor-tristis
TCTTCCGATCTATGAGTTACGTGAGGTCCCCTTATAATGCACCGCTTACGTAGCCATCCGGGTGGATATACCACTTGCGGTAGTGTACCCTTCGTGAGTGTTGGGGGCTCAGCGACTGAATGACCGGGCATATACATTGGAAGTAGTGTTGGCGCCCAGCGAGATCGGAAGACTGTTTGGGTATATATATTGGATTCAGTGTTGGGGGCCCGACAGTAGATATGATATGGTCAGGCTTTGTCGTTTGATATTGGTAAATCCTTGGTGACGGTCAAGGCATGGTAAGTCCTTGGAAACAAGGCATGTACGCGTTGTATATATATTGACAGACCTTATTTATGACAAGCTCACACAGTGCTTTATACGCAGGACACGGGCCCTGTGTAAGAGTATGAGTTCATTTGTTAGATACCATGAGCAGGTCATACGTGTTATCATGCTTACTAAGTCTTTATGGCTCACATAGTTACTTTGTACTGTAGATTTACGTGTCAACAGTACTAACCATTAGAAGTTCAAGAAGGGTCGGACTGAGATACGCTAGATCATGCCGATTTTATCGGGGTAAATAGTTATATTCCGCTGTGCAGAATAAAATAGTATATGGTATTTTCTCGAGGGGGCGGGCCGTTATAGATTCCACCCTTATATATTCTCTCAAATCCATTGTTTAAGCACAACGCCAAACCAGCTAAGATTGCTCTTTGTTCAGCTTCTTCTAATATACAAAATAATATTAAAAAAACCCAAATTCTAACTTTGTTTTACTATTCCTCAAAACTCCGCCACCAACAGCCTTCACCCCATTATGCAAAGCTCCATTTGTGACCAAATCATATATAAAAGAACAAGAATTCTCCTCACCAGTGTATTTACCTCAATCCTTCACAATTTGCCGGAAACTCCCATATAAGATCATAACCATCTCATAACTATGCCAACACTCATCCTCATTGCCCTGTGCTTAGCATTATTTTGCTCGAACCAGATAAATCAGAATACGTATAAAGGAACCAATATAATATCGTCATCTTTCTTTTGCTTCAAATGGACCAACCAATGTATTAAAAATGCCTACAGGAGATGCAAAGGCATGGAGTTAAGAATATGTTTGATCAAAATAAGCCTACCTCATGCAAAGACTATTTGCCGCGACATGAAATAGTATGACATAGTTCCTTTCATAATAATAATAATAATAATAATAATAATAATAATAATGCTTCAACGAAAGTACTAGTGACATTGTTAAAGTGAATCTCTTTTGGTTATATGTTAACATTGTACTTGTAATTTTAACAACTATTTTAATGTATCAGGTGACATTTTTATTTTGATGAAAACATATTCTTCTTTTTATTTATTTTATAATAATTGTTGACCAACAATTTTGATAAAAAGGCGGACCACTTGGACTTGAATGATGAACTTTGATGCTTGATTTAACGCATCAAATGTGATAAATAAACAATTATGATTATCATCATAACTATCACTAAACTTTTATTTTATTCCTTATTATGTATGACCAATTAAATCACTGCATCCATTGTGGACGCTCTTTAACGGTGCTGAAATTTAAAAGCCAGGAGTTTAGTCTTTCGTTTGTTCTAGAGTTTTGCTACATGCGATAGCGGAATCAGGAGCTATTAGAGGACTAGACCGAAAGGGTAAACCGTATATTATACACGACTAAATTACCTTTATATGTTAATATTTTTTAAAAAAAAACTAAAGTATAATTTTTTTTTACAATTTAGGGGGCGGGGGCCGGCATGGCCCCCTTTAGCTCCGCCGGTGGCTACATGATCAGTTGCTAGCTAGTGACTAATTAAACAATGTACAGCAGCAACTTCGATAGTCTCCTACGGCGACAGCACGCCTAGGCCGTCGGTAATTACCGCCCAATAGTGAACATATCATTTCTTTTCTGATATGCCTTTACCCTGATCAAACAGATCAGGAATTAGAAAATTATTAGGTGCAATATATATTCAATGAAGACATGTATAATAAAAAAAAACTAATCGACTTGGTGTTGTTACAGTTATATTTTAAATTGTCCGGCTGCGATTTGGCTGCTGATTACAACCACCATGAACGTGACACTAGTAATTACAACTACTACTTTGATCCCCAATAACAAACATCAGCAGTTGAGCACCTATGTTTACATAATAACATTAAGGGTTAATTTCACAAATCGACCTTAACCTTTGAGTTAAGAATCAGTTTCGTCCACAATCTTTGTTTTCACATTCTACAGCCCCAAGCTTTAAGAAATGCACACTAATCGTCATTTTTTCCACTATTCAAAATTTCAACGAAATGACGATTACACCTTTTAAACTTTCGATCTTTTTTTTAAAAAAAAAGTTTAAAAATAATAAAAAATTAAAATAAAAAAAGAAAACCCACCTCACCCACTCTCCTCCCCTCTCAAGATAGGCTGATGGAAATGGAAACATTCTAACGACTGGCCATTCTGCCGCAGAAATGACAACATTCCAGTGGTAAAAAAGAGGGATGAACCCCCCATTTGCTGCCCCTGCCATTTCCGGCAGCAAATGGGGGGGGGATTAACCCCCGCCCCCCTTTTTTGGCTGCGAGAAACAGCAGCATTTATTGCAGTTTCCAGTGGCCAAAGAGGGCTGAATCCCCCAACCCCCCCCCCCAACATTTGCTGCCATTTCAGGCAGCAAATGGTTGGGGATGATTTGTCAAATTAACCCTAACATTAACTTATCTGACAACAAATTTTCTAACATCCATATAGTTGGGTATCATTATGGCACCCAGTGTAAATACATATATAAACATGGATCATATATATAACATAATGGCACCTAAATGGGTATTTGTCACACATATCTTTACCATGTATAGTAATTTATATCTATATATTAATTAATCTACTTAAATCTCGGTACCTTTTGTATCGCGATTTTCCCGCTTTTTTTATTTGGTAAATTTTTCAGTAACTTTTCCTTTTTTTAAACAAAAATTTTGTGAAAAAACTCAGAGAAGACTTAAGCTTATGATCATTGAGTTTAACAACTAAACATTAATCATTTTGGCCATTTGTTTTTTTAATCTTTTTCACTAATAAATTAAAATACTAAATCTGAAATGTCAATTCTAAAACAAACTCTAATCCATCATAATTCGTTAATTCACCATTTCTACCGTGTGTATTGGTAAGTTTAATATTATTTGAATTTTTTAATGCATTATATATATATTTTTTTTTTTTGAATTTGCTAGTTTTATTAGGCTTTTTTAAAATGAGGCGGGTAATATGTATTTTTTCTATTATTGTATTTATGTACATAGAATTATATGTAAAAATATATGTTGTATTTTAAACGATCATAAACTTTATGATTACTGAGTCCGTCGATTTTATTGATTCAATTAATATATAATTGGGTTTTTATATTTTCTATAAGGTGTAAATATTACATATTTATACTTAACTATCTAATAATATATTTTAATAAGTTTTTCTACCTGTGCAACACACGGGTGGTTTAACTAGTTAATAATAAAAGAAACATTAACTAAATTCTCTTAATTTGTGTGAAAAATTAAGTAAAGTATATATATCTTAAAAAAATGGAAGTACTAAAATGCCTATATCTAAAATATAAATGATACACACTCTACCATCTTTTGAGGGCAAGAGACCGGTCTAAATTCCACTAGTACGCATGATTGCCTTTCGTTGAATTTCCAAGTCATTAATTTAGTCGCTGATCTTTAGAATTTTCTGCCCTGCAGAGGCATGCCTTTGAAAATGACTGATCTATCATCATCCCCAAATCATGTGAGGTGTTTGTTTGAAGGGGAATTATGTCAAAACGAAAATAAAATTATGCATAATAATTTCCAAAGAATGACAATTCAATTTGTTCTAAACACCATTTCTTCAAAAGGAAAATACATACATCTTTATGTATTTTTCTTTTACCTGCGCTAGTCAATACAAGTGAGCATTTTACGAACAATAAAGGACTTGGACCTTTTTTCTAGAACAAAAAACAAGCAAAAATGTGTTTCGCACTAGCAACTATTACAGAGCTCAAGCTTCAAAATAGCACAAAATGAAATAGCCAAAAAATGGCCGAGAATATCTTCAACAGATACACAAGTATCCATCTATATAAGGCGGAGCTCATATTCACCCGCCATTGTGATATATCTCACCCACGGTAGAGCCTGATAGCCACTTTTCTCAATGATCTTCAAGTAACGAACCTGCAAGAGAACGAATACTCTAAAATCATGATAAATCATCCAACAACGATCCTACTTGGATGCATTGAAGTTGAAAAAAGCAAACTTGTCAGTACAGATTCCTATGTTTATTGGCGGCATGTCCATAAGAAAATTGTTAAAATGTTTTACCCACTCACCTGTATTCCTGAAACAGTAAAGTACGGTATTTCGAACTTTACACGTATAGGAGCTTTTCTACCAGGAGCTGATTCCTCAGATTCTATGCTGGGGAGCCTAAACTCTGCTCTCAACATATATTCCTGAAGAAACAAAGCAAATAAAAAGAGTAACAAGCTTTTAGCACCAGGAAAATATGGTACATAATTGACGGCCAGGCAATGTAACTGAAACTAGAATGGGAGTCGAACCCAATTCTTACCTTACCACCTGAAAAAGATTTTATTTTCCAAACCAATGCATCATTTTCAGGTGCATAAGAGGCAGACCCCATTGATGTCCTAATATTAGGATTGGTAGCGTCCGATGGCACAGGCAACTCAATTTCTACATTAGTTGCGGTACTGAAATTCCAATTTTGTAATAAATAAATAAAACTAGAACATATCATAGCTAGGCCACACAAAAAATAAAAACATTGAGTTGAAACATCAATAACAGATGCAGTTTTCACCAAATATTTCACTTCATAAACAGACCTGCGCTCCTTAAACTGGCTCCTGGCCTTTACCATAATTTCTATGCGGCTCCTAGAATGTTTTTCAACCTGAGCTTCAACCCATATCAGAGGTTTTACCTGAGAGCAAAAAGACACCTCAAGGCTGGAACGATAGGTATTGAAAAAGAGCTAAAAGCACTTTCTGAAACATCTCTAGTCTCTACTATGCCACAATTGATATTTTCAAACATCACACTAGTGATATCAATATTGTTAATAATAAATCTCATTGCTGGTTCAAAAGACATTTTATATAAACAGAAACCAATGTTCTTACATTTGCTTAAGTAGTAGTTCAACTTTACACATCCAGAAAAGAAAGCGGGGAGAAAGAACAGAGAAATAGACAAAGAGGCATAAAAACTCAAAAGCTCAAAATCCATGACAGTACCTGTGTGCCAAGTCTATATGTCATGAGATCAAAAGATCCATCTGGAGGTATGAAGGCTATCGTACGATCATTTTCAAACCGTGCCAAACGCACACATCTAAACAGGAATTGATGTTAGAGAGAGAACAGGGAAGACACTATCTAAAATTAATTATTAAAAAGGAGAAAAATAAAAGAAAGAAAAACGAACACAAAATTAGACAACCACACGTAGCTGGGCATTATCTCGGAATACTCTAAATGTGAAACTTTGATAAATAATTCCAGTAACGGAAAGCAATCACATATCATATTTGAACCTGAGATTTTATTACGTACTGATGAAACTTGATGTCATCTAGATCAATGGCTTTTCCCTTCGTAGATCTCCCCTGCGCCTCAAGCAGCACTCTATCATTCAGCCCAAGCTTACACTCCGGCATGCCGCTGGAAAATTTGATATATTAGTGCCTCGTGATTAGAGAAAGTAAGCAACAAATAGTGAAGATCTACAACGAACGCCCAAAAAACCAGGCTGCACTTCAGCCATCTTACATAGTGAACAATGCTTTTGACAAAAAGGAACTTAGTTCATCCCCATAAAAAGGTATAGTGTAGCCGAATACAAGGATAAACTCGACAAATCATGAGCAGGCCCCCAAGCAGGTAAAACTGCACAAGATCGTATACTAGAATTGTGCAAGATGTGCCAAAAAAATACATTGAAAGAAGAAAACTACCTTCTATCTTAGGTTAACATAAAAAATTTCCGTGTTATCTGAATTCAATTTTTGCAATTCATTATTCTCAATAGGCAGGTTTCAACAATGAGTTCAGTCAATAATCTATAGGCATATGCACCATTAGCTTAATGTTAAAAGTATTTAGGTTTGAGCCCTCATACTAGAAAAAATCATAGGATCTGACTCAGCCCTCAGCCTATCATATGAATTCTGATAGGCGCAAATCCAGAGCAAATATGGAGTTTCAAGTAAGTATCAAGAAATGATGAACAAACCTCAAGTATGTTCGCATCTTTAATGCCCCAACAACATCTGACCTAATTATTTGCCCATTGCTGTTGACAAGAATATTAACACTTTCGACAACATCCAGAAACACCTGAAGATATTTGACAGTTGCTATGTAATCCGGTCACTAAAAGAATTAACCAGAAGCAAACTAAGAAAGACATACTTCATTCTTCTTGTAGCGTATTCCTTCACTGCGCCAGGAAACTGCATTTGTAACAGCCATTGGAGGCCTCTGTGTAACTTCCATCCTGTAAGCGTCAGTCTTGATGAATTCGCTAAGAATCTTTGCTTCAGTATATTGGGGGTAGCCGAAGTCCATCATTTCATCAAGTAACTCATACTGCCAGGTATAAAGCATCACCAGCAGGTTCAAATGTTTACTGCTTCACTATTTCATAAGAAACTACCATTTCAAAACAGAGATGACCACATTCTCTTACCACGACTACAAAATTATCCCTAAGCGATTCCTCTTCTAACTCCTCAAAATAATGTTTAAAGACCTGCCATCAAATTGCAACAAATTAACAAGGCAGACTAAATTTCTTTCTTAGAGTGATAATAAATGAAAACTGAACCTCTAACAATAATGCTTACATCAACAACACGGTGCAAGAACAATAGAAGGCTAGCAGCATTGCAGTTTTGCCGTGATGCAGTCATGAGATATACATTATTGTGCTGTATAAACATATATGAGACACCGTTATCATATACAACAGGATCTTGAGAATCTGCCTCACCCTGTAATAGATCAATATAGCATAGCGCCAGTCAATCTCAGTTAATTTGTAAGGTAAAGATGACTGTCAGTCTGTCACAAAATAACAAGCAAATAGCAGGTATGCAGCAAAATTCAAGAACCAGAAAATAAAGGGGGCAAAATTCCAGTTTCTTTGGTCTCCTGTCTGAAATAAATCATTTGAGGTGGTGACATTTCCATTTATTATGTTTGCTCATTTTTCAGATAGCATGTGACTTCCAAGAAAGGTGCCATCATAGATTTGAAAAGCGTGAATGAAACCCGCCGCAAGGCCCGCCTTAGACCGCCTCAGTCTAAAAGTGCCTCAAGGCACACATTGTGAGGCAATTTTTTCGAGGCATACCGCCTCAACATTAGTGAGGTGCACGGTCCTTAATTCTTCAAACTTATTTACTTTATTAGTTTAGGCATAAGCTAAGAAACCACAAGAATTTTAATTATTTATGCTGGGGGTAGCTGATTAACAGTTAAAAATTTAAAAAAAAAAAAAAAGAAAGGAATCACATGCATCAAATACATACTTCAAGATAAAAGCCTACTCCTCTAGCTAAAACAACAGTATTGTTTTCTTTGTTTTTTTTGTTTTTTTCTTATAGGCTTTGTATGTTTTTGTACTTTGAAATGTTATATTGGTAGTTTGGACAGTGCATATAATTAATTACTATGACTCTATGAGTTCATATTGCATTTTAATAACTTTTTGACTTTTTTTTGGCTTGCGGTGAGGCTTACGCCTCGAACCTCCTCGAGGCTTATGCCTCACCTCATGGAGAAAAGACAACTCAATTCCCGTGTACGCTTACCATCAAATTAAGGTCTAAAGTTCCTGGTAAAAAAGGCGGGAGTAATTCTTGAATACGTGCTGTGACTTGTGCCAATTGCCAAAATTCCTTAATCAAAAGGTTTAAGTGCATGCATGATAGAACTTTGCCAGCCAAATTTCAGCACCATGAAAACTTTATTTATCCATCAAATATACCAGTTCACCAAAAAGATTAATTCTTGAGGGGTGAATAATAATTCAGAAAGCAGCACAGATACAATTTTTGGCAAAGCTTCTTGTATGAACTGAATTATGCAAAAGTGCTTTTGCCAGGTTTAAGTACATCAAATCCATCTCAGTAATGGACAAGAATCTATCCATTTAATCCAGAGTTTTAATCAATAAAAGGCTTACCCTAAATAAATAAATGATCAGGTCAAGATAAAGTTTTGTATACAAATCTTGTCCTCTGAACTAAATTTTAACCAAAACAAAGGGTAATGAAACAAACCTACATTTAGCTTCAATCAAACCATTTAACACCTTACAATCATCAAAATTCATGTTGAATTAGACAAACCATTCACAAATCAAAGAATCTGCATAATTAGAAGTAACGAAGCCAGAAAAATCAATATCAGAAACCAGTAAATTAGGTAGTTCCATATATTTGTCAAAAGAAAAAGAACAGCAAATGTACATAAATTGAAGAAACTGCAAGATTAGATCAAGCTAAGATTTTGCATGTAAGTACAGCCGTCTGCAGTTGTCCGTATACATCCAGCTTCAATTAAACCATTAGAACTTTACATTCATCAAAATCCATGCTACATTCAACAAACTATTCACAATCACAAATATCTACATAACTAAACGTAAAAAGGTCAGACAAATAAATACCAGAATCAGTAAGCCAAATAGTTCCTAAACATATTGATATACCAAACGAATAAAAAAAAAAAAATCCACGAACCTCTTTCTCGAGGAGCTTGGTGAAGAAACGTTCGGCTTGAACAGCAGATACATCCCCGCGGTAGTCCCGCCACACCAGAACCCTGCCCTTTATGTCCAGTAGGAACAGCGCCGACGCTGCTCCCGCCATCAATTTCGTTGTAATGTATTGATTTCAATCTTCCTCAAAACTCAGTCCTACGCAGATCGCAGTAGATCGAGGATATTGGTGAATGAGATCTAGCTCGAAATCTTGGAATTTAGAGGGAACTTGAAGGACGAAAATGGGACAAGATAGCTCTTTGAAATTCAATCATTTTCTGTTCTTATGCAAGCATCAGAATACAACTGAGAGAAGATGAATTATTATTATGAGAAATTAGAATTACAGAGTGGAGTCGCTGAATCATACTGCACAACCACAACAAAAGAAAAAGTGGAAATTAAACCCATTAGAAATTCTTTTTGGGTTGTCGATCGAGCCGGATCATTGTTCGGCTATTTGGATTTCTTTACGAGCTCACTGAGGCCCAAATATCGAGATGACTTCTTGTTGTGGCTTCTGATGTGCGAGTTTTTTTGTGTATTTTTCCCTCATTTAATATTTTGGAATTATTACTACATATGTTTCTATTTTATTTCTTTTCTTTTTTTTTTGACAAAAAATTATTTCTTTTCATGAATGCGATGATGTTGTTGTTGTTATTATGAAAGTAAAGAGTAAGAGTGCTATTTTACGAGTTCGAGATGAAAACTGAAGCCGTTGCTTTGATTTTGTCAACAAAAATGCAAAACACCAAAATTACAAAAGAATATTTAACTTTTCTTTTACAATTTTTCTTTTAATAAATTATGAAAAAAATGGTTTCATATCATGTTGTATTAATTAATGTTGATATATAATTCGTCAACACAACTCAGCTCACCTTACACCTTGACTTTTTTCGTATTAAAAAAAGCGGGAAAAGAAAGATCAAGAAATGGAAAGACAAGTGAAGAAAAGGAGGAAAAAAGAAAGAAGGTTTCAGGAAAAAAAATGAAAGGGGGGGTTGAAAATCATCTCTGAAGCAGTAATTTTGGGATTTAAATCTAAAGGGTGATTGGATGCTTTCATTCTAAAGGCAATCTGCATCAGTGCATTGTGTTGGAATAATGATTGTTGAAGGGGACGCCCAACTCCCATGGCTCTATCTTGGCTCAACGATCATAACATATATAAGATAAAGATTTCTCGTCAACCAATAGTCTTATCGCATCTAAGTGCACCCGTATCATTCTTTCATGTCCAAGCAGACAACTAGTTTCCGGTGAAGGAACCTGAGTCTTTCAACTAGAAGTTTTACACATCAAGAATGTGAGGAAGATGGGAACAGAACAAACAGGATGAGAAGATTAAAGAACTCAGTTCTTATAACAGCATCAAAACTTTTCAAGAAAAGTTAAACCATTGGGAAATACGTTCTACCAAAATTTGCACGTGCTAAAATCTGTGTCAGCTATGTACAATGTCTAGACTCATAGGAATTAGGATTTAACATGTCTTAAATCAGGCCTGATAAATGCTAAACGTAAAAGACTTGTGTTGCCATGAAGCAGATCAGCCTCAACTTCTATTGTGTCTCTATATGCCTTCGACCCTTTGAGAGAAGAAACCAATATTCCGAAGTAATCTCAAAATCTTTCAAACCCATAGTTAAACCTGGAGTGCAGCTGCTATGGGAGCAGCAAGAGCTCAGAACTTCAAATGGTGATTTGTTTTTCACCTGTTTTACCGTCCGCGGGCATGAGTCCGTGATCCAGAAGTAAGCCATTCCTTTCTCCGCACTTCCTGAAAAAGATTCAGCCAGCAGAATCTTTGAATATGCATTTATGATGACAAATTGACAATAACTAGTTTCAGGAATCCAACCAAAAACCAGGGAAATGTAATCCTGAATACTGTACATAATGATTAAAAATCAATTATTAGATAACATACCTCCATTAGCCTGTTTAAACCGCTCCCATGACTTATTTGGAAATATGCCATGAGTCACATAAGCACTTATCTTTGCAGCTCCATGCTTGGCCAACACTTTCTGAAGAGAAAGAATAGAGAAAGATTTTGAGCTTGTTTGATGCTCTTTTTTTTTTTTTCAAAATTGGGAGAATTTATAATGAGGAGAGTGGGAGAATGTGTATTGGGAATGTAAAAAGGTGTAAAATATGTGGTTGTAATTAAATAGTATTCAAATCAAATATCAAATCAGTGGTAGGTAAAATTATAAATTGGTAAAGAAAAGAGAAATAAAGAGCATCAAACAAGCTCTTTGACATTTCATCAGAAACATAAAATTTAGCCATCTGAATTGTCTTAACTGGGTCAGTCTTTGCCACACTTGGAATTTGGAGCTCACTGGATAAATAAGGTAATAAAACAGTCATCTGTTTTTCCTCTCTAAAAGAACGATTTTTCTTCAAAGAATACTGATTAAGCGGCGCATCTGCTCTTACCTGACACTCTAATAGTGTGCCACCTGACTGCACAAGGTCATCCACTATCACAACATGGCGTCCCTTGGGGTCTCCCTCCTTAAGGCGTACAATCCGCTGATCACCTTCCCTGACTTTAGCGCAAACAATCTGCCAACAAAAATCAACTAGTTATGACAGTAAAGTGCATCATATTTTGTTGTGACTGTTCAAGTTCATTTCAGTGGCTTCATTTACGTGTCAGCAGTGTTTTCTGAAAGTTCTAATCGTCTATCTTCAATTATGGAATTGATTTCATTTATAAGAAAACAGGAAACTTAATCAAATATATGAACAAATAAATGAAATATTATTGTGGAATATAAAGATCTAGAAAAATTACTGTTGGAAAGTGTTGCAGCTGCTTGTGAAATCGTTTCCATGCACCGTCATCTGGAAAAGCTATGGCTATCTGAATTAAAAAAGAAGCAGAAACAGGCAACTGAGAGAAATTGAAAGACTCGAATTAGTTCCATGTTCATCCCCTTATTTTATGTGACCGTGGGATTTATAAAATCAGTTTAGCAATTTCCAAATAGTAATCATACAATCAAGCATTCAAGTTTTTTTACATTGTGATGATAGTAGAGACATATACATATGTGTAGACAGAATTGCATATTATTGGACACTATTTGGAAGCCTGTGGAAGAAAAGTTCAATCTTGTCATTGAACTATCCAGTTTGATCGAGCAACATACTCTAAGTGCCCTTTGCAAAGTGATTATTTGTTTCATAAATATACTTGGCTGGGCCTACTTTTCATCCATGCATTTTATGAGACCTGTAGACTTATCTGCTTTTCACTTCTATCTATTAATTAAAGAGTTTTCCTATTGGCAGTCGGACTCCATACACGGAGC
Source organism: Nyctanthes arbor-tristis (assembly GCA_963692815.1). Lineage (NCBI taxonomy): Eukaryota > Viridiplantae > Streptophyta > Magnoliopsida > Lamiales > Oleaceae > Nyctanthes > Nyctanthes arbor-tristis. The sequence goes on from CAVNYN010236298.1 coordinate 12,210, forward strand.
CTAATCTGACTCAATAGAAATCAGCATTAATTAATAAGATGAACTGATTATAATCACTTAATGACCATCTTTTTTTCCCATAAAAAATTGATGGTTTCAGACTTTTAGTAGGAAGGATAGGATGCCAAAAGTTAAACTTGAGGTCCTGTAATTCACTAGAACTCTCAATATCCAGAATTCCTATTTATCTTACTGTCTTTCACTTCATTCAAGCTATATATTGGAACCTCTAGAAACATCCTGATAAATCAAGTCCAAGAAAAGGTCTTACATTGTCAGAATCTTGTAGCTTCTGCAGCCTATTTAAGAGCAAAGGTATACCACTTTCAAAGTATGGTAATATGTTATCTCCGAAGTAAAATCTCTCCTGCAATTTGAAAACCAGGAAACAGTAACTTTAGAGACAACAAAAAAGAGGATGATAATACCAAAGACCATGAGTATGAGCACTCAGTCACCAGAGAGTCATATTTTTGAAGTCATCTTTTTGAAATGAACCTGTAAGGCATGAATATCAAAAATGACCAAGCTGGTGGGTCCACCCCTAGAAATTGGAATATTTGACAAGATCCTGGCTAGTGTAAATGCTGTGGCAACATCTCCTTCGTCCTCCATACGCTCAAAAGTACCCGTTGGGAAAAATGGCAAGACAAGAGTAAACGATGAGACAAAAAGCTTTGGCAGCGCATAGATGACAGACAATTGTTCAAAGATAACTCTGGGAGAGCTAAACGAAGCTAGAAAAGCAACATGCTGTCCACGAATTCCCTGAGCATTGGATATGAATAAGTTGGGAAATCCATCTTCAAATGTCCTGAATGATTGAATTTTTACCAAATAAGTCAAGGTTGCATCACATTAGGCTTGCAGGTCAGAGTTACATTGACAAATTGAAAAAGAAGCCTAATAGTCAGATAACCTTATTTATTCTCTGTGTTATGTCTAAACTGCTGAAAAAGGGACACCTAAATGTGGGAAACATTAAATAGTTCAAGCAACCAGAAAAAAGAATCATCATGTGGTCCCTGATAGCAAGATCAAACACATTGCATTTGGTCCCAATGCAGAGAGTTGATCAGGCTGCAAATGTGCGAAGCACAGAGTGAACTTGGGTGCCAAACTCATGCAATAAAAGACTGAGCTCCCAGGGTTTACTTCATTATCATCAGGTAACTGAAACAACTAGACCAAAAACATTTGAAAAGAAGTCCAACACTCGAGATTGGACATGCTTAAACTAAGTCTTCAAGGTGGAGAGTGCAGTGCAGTCAGCAGTGGCATTGGAAGCTCTAAGAATTCAAAACCCGACTTGGCATTTCACAGACTCCCTGTACATGCCAACTCACCCTCCACCACCAGTAAACCCCACCCACAGAATCCCTACCATTCCGTTTTATCTGAGTGAAGTAGTTGTCTTAATTACACAAAGTAAATCTCCAAATTAATTGATCATAAAACAATAAACAACTACTTGTCACTACTTAAGTGGTTGAGCACAAACAGGCAATTCACGATGTTAACAGGCTATGACCAAAGATTAGCTCTGATGCAGGATCCTAAACTTGATTATATTATCATTATGTGAAGAAAAATTCGTGTGATCCTACACCCCGGCACTGGAAATGACACCACGTAACCAATTTGGAATCGAAACCCACGCAGAAGAACGTGGATGTATGCAATGCAGAAAAGAATTTTCCCAGTTAAAGTGATTATAACGGTACCTCCAGGTGATGCCACGTAGCTCAATTGTATCGCATTCTGAAGCAATCCTTTCAGCAAGATCTTTCATTTCCGAGCAGTAAAAAAGGCAAACCCTTTTCAAATTATTAATTGAAGGGTCCATAGATGAAGCCATTGTGAGGGGAGAAGAAGGTGTTGGTTTAGGAATGATGTGAACGGGATTACCTGAGCCAATGGTCCAATTCTGAGAAGATGAATTATTCTCAAAGGTTCCAAACTCGCACCGAATAGTGGGAGTTTTCAGTTTGGGGATGAAGGGGATAAAGATCGTATTTGGAGTTTTGCTTAGGTATTTTGTTGAAGTCAAGAGAAGTAGTGGTCGTGATACGGCAGACATTTCGGTTGCGGGCGCAGCGGAGATAGAGTAGAGAGTTTTTGGGACTGCTCTGTTAGTTGGGCAGTTGGAAATGCCCGCCGCAAAATACTTTCTTTTCTTTTCTTTTCTTTTTTAACTTAGATATAAATAGCAGCTTTAAGTAATAATAATTAATTTATTATTATTTTCTTTTGGTGAGGAAAAATAAATTATTTTTGAGAAATAATAAAAAGAAAACCTTTTTGCATTTGATAAAATCAATATTTCATCTAGTCGTGGAATTTTATGCGGCCAAACTCAACTCAACAGTTATAATACTGAAAACTCCTTTGAAGGTTAGAAGATAGGCCTGAGATTGTTTTCCCTTTTTTTTTTTAATTAACATAGGTGAAAGAGTGTTATTCAACTTAAAAAAGTTAATTATCTGAAATGTCACTATACTTTTAAAAAGTTATCTGAAATGTCATTATATTTTAAAATTTACTTAAAATGTCACTGTATTTTCAAAAAGTTATCTCAAATGTCATTGTACTTTAAAATTCAACTAATATGCCACTGAACTTTTTAAAACTCACCCGATATGCCACTAAACTTGTGAAAGTGTTATTTCATTTGTCACCTCCGTTAAAAAATGTAACTGACTTGATGAAGTGGCTAACAAAATTTACCATGTAGCATCTTGACTGTTATTTTTTAAACCGATATTGACCGAGTAGCAAATAAAATAACATTTTCACCAGTTTAGTAGTATATAAGGAAAGTTTTATAAAATTTTCCTCATATGCCACTAAACTTGTGAAAATATTATCTCATTTG
>CAVNYN010236303.1:0-21556 GCA_963692815.1 Nyctanthes arbor-tristis
AATTTTCCTGGTTTGGATTAGAAACTAGTTCATTTGTAGGGTGAATTTGCGAAGAGAAAAGGAATTGTCATTTGAGAGGCCGGATTTTTTTTTTTTTTGGGGATCAGAGAGGCTGGATTTTTGAGAAGACGAATTGTAGCGGATAATATCTGAAGGCTGAAGCAAACGCCGTTTGTTAACCTTGGAATTCAGTTTTCATTTAGGCTGAGCTGAGGTGGAAAATTAAATACAGATGTCATTTATTTATTGGTCGGACAGCAAAACCGACAGGGAGAGGGGACAGCCGATCTGGATCCGCCGCGAATAATGTACCAAACGTGGCTTAGGTGGTAACCTCAATTTTCGTGTGTTGTTACTTGAGGACGACCTCTTCCAAAATCAAATTAGAATTGTCAAAGAGGTTTCTTTGTCTCTTCCTCAACAAATTATCCAAATATATATATGTTCTATTATTTATAAGCATCCTTAGTTTTTAAGGAACTTGAGAGAAAAATTAGCTGTAATGAGAAATAGAAAATCGTATAGTTCATAGTTCTTATGACGCATTAAAATTTATAAATTGATCAAAGGTTCACAATGGATGAATGGAATGGAATATGGTGTTGATAACTTTTACATTCTTTCTTCGCATGGTAGAATTTTATATGCAATGGATAGTTCTATTCATATATGCATAGAGATGAGGACATGAGGTTGAGTCAATTACCTGCTGTCATTTTCTATGAATAGTACAAATTTGCAGTGGAAAATGTTCAAAATTTTCAATGGATAATCCCACTTGAATAATTATGAAATTAAGTTACTACTCTTAAAAAGATTAATTGATCTTGATGGAATCTCAAATTTTAATACCAACAAGAAATTTGATCTAATTAAAACTCAATAATGAGCACATGATTTTGAAGCCTTCTCTATTAATTTTAACAAGCCATCATCTTACTAGGACATGTTAAGTAATAATCGATCCCACGTTGAATAATTTGTAAAATAACCAACATATAAAATCTTACGTTACTTCTCTTAACAAGGTTAACCTGGAATCCCAAATTTTAATAATCATTATCAAGATATCAAGTAGAGACAATCAGACAACTAAAACCATTCCAACCATTTCATGATATATAAAATAAAAATATATATGCTTATGTGAGTTGCCTCTACAAAAATTTTCTTTGAAATATTGTATATAGCCTCTCTTACTAATTAGTGTCAAGTTTTAGCAAGATATATTAAAATTTCAAACGGAAAAAGTGTGCTGCCGGTGCAGCTTGTGATTCATAAACATGGTTATGTGTTATTAGTTCCTTTATTCATTGCTTTGGTACTGACCAACCAATAGTATATAAGTGATTGTTTGATTCTCGTTATGACAATCAAATTATTATGAATTGAAATGAGTGGTGGAAATTAAATTTAATTGAAATTTAAGCATATGGTGATAGTTGAGTAATTGTCAAATTATAATTTGAAATAGTGGCGAAATTATAATTTGTAAGAATAATGAGAATCAATAATTTTATAAACGTCGCTTATATATATATTTTTTATCTTCTATTTATTAATTTTTAATTTGATTAGAGTAATTTATCTATTTCAGTTTAGTTTTATGTTGTCAGTTTCACTTAATTACTATAAAAAGTAAATTAAGGGTATATATAAAGTTTGAAAGTAAAGCGCAAAAAGAACTTCGCATCTCCTATGTAAATTTGAATTTGTAGATGATGTTGAGGAGAAATAGAAAGAAAATGATTGTTTTAATAAAAATAAAGGAAAAGAAGTGTAGAAAAAAGAGTGGAAAACGTGAAAAATAAAAGAGAGAAAAATAGAAAGAAATTCAAAAATAATGATAAAATTGTTGAGGGATGTGAAAATGCAGAACCTATGTTACATATAAAGATAAAGAAAAAGAGCTTATGCTAAACACGACGCTCTTCCGATCTGGTAAAGAAGATAAAAGCGGTTGAAAGAAATAGAAAAATAGAAGAAAAATAACAACATGCGACCAGTTGCTTTATTTTGTCTGTCTCTCTCACACTTGGATGGGCACTAATTTGGCATTGCAGATGCTGGAAATAACGTTTATATAGACAATTTTAGAACTCGTTTGAAACGTTGAATTGACCGCGTGCAGAATCTAGCACGCAACGTTTAGTTTAGATCAATACAAATAAGTAACTTTTGAAAGGGACATTATTATTATTTCATGTGTTTCCGTGTCTAATTTTATGACAATCAAATTGTCAAGATATGAAATTTAGGTGATTTGATTTTCATTGCTTAACTTTCTCTTTAATTTTGTTTGTTTATAAAGGATTTACATGTAATTTTGCAAGAATCCACAAAAAGAAAGTCAATTTTGGTACAGAGTTTGGATGTGTAATTTTTCACAAAAACGCATAAAAAATCACATAAATCCATCACCTAATCTAATTTATTTAATTAAATCCACGTGTTATTAGTCAGTTATGCCTAGCTAAGTTTTAGTAGAATCGTACATCAAAGATTCAAAGTATGAATTTATTAAAATTTCAGTTAAGGATAGTATTTGTACATACCTTATATGTACATAATTTCTACACTGTATTTATTTGATATCCCTAACCCAATCTTCTTTAAAATGATAAATTTTAAAACCGTGAGTCTTTTGAATACCCAAGTTCATATGAAATTTTAAAATTCAAGTTGAGGGGACCTTCCCTACCCCATTTCCATTTTTTTTAAAATTCAATATTTAATCAAAAAGTAGCATCATCCTTTTGATTATATTACCATTATTAGTATATATCATTATTCTAAAAAGCGCGAAGTGAGAAAAAACATCGACCTCGAGCTTCAAGCATTGCGAGTTTAAGCGTTAAAAAGCATTTTTCTTTTTTTTTTTTTAATTTTAACAAATCTAAAATTATTAAATATTTGAAATATATATCCTAAATTGGAAAATAAATATAAAATCATAAATATTATATCTACTTCATAATTTTAACAATTTTACGATACAATTTGATTTTTCAAAAGGCAAAAGACGGATAATTCTTACTTTATTGTACATTTATAGGGATTAAGTATTACAAAAATGATGTAATTTTTAAAAATAAATAACACTTACCACTTAAAATAAAAGTAAGAAAACTTAAATAGAGATATTAAATAATACTATGTAGTACCAGTGCTGTTTAGCACCAGTCTATGTGGCAACTAATATGACATTGAATAATAAGTGAAATTAAATGAATGAATAAAAGACCCACTTGATTTAACTTAATATTGAATGTCACCTTAATATGATGTCAAACACCAGTAGTGCTTAATAACATTACTCTATAATATTATATAAAGAAGTAAGAAAACTTAAAAGCAAGAAAACTCATTTCGTACTTTTTACCAACAAGAAAATCACTTAAATAAATGAAAAGATGTATAAAAACGAATTCTCCACGTGTATATAATATATATTATATAATAATATCATATAACTTAAATAGAGTCAATAAACATATTATATTCGAACAATTTTCTTTAAAAAAATTCTTACAATATTACAAATTCTAGTAATATTATATATTAACACAATTATTCTTGACTATTGCTAAAAAAATAATATAATAATGATGATTTTTAAAGAAATTTATTAGTTAACAAATTTTAACTTGAAAAAGAAATTTAGTGGTATTGTTTTAACTTTTTGATTGTCCCACATTGAAAGTTTTGTAAAAAGGCAATATGATTGATATTTATAAATAAGATAGGCTTTTATGCAATGGACTATGTAAGTGGAATTTTGTGAACTTTAAGACAAATTAATAATTGTCTTGGTCCTTTACGTTTAATCATAAGTTTAAATGATTGTTCTACATTGAAAGTTTGTAAAAAAGTAACATGATTGAGGCTTATAAATAAGATAAGCGTTTGTCTAAGTGACTATGTAAAGAAAATTATTTAGACTTTGAGACAAATTAATAATTGTCTTAGTCATTTCTATTTAGCTTTAAGTTTAAATAAATACCCTAACCCTATCTTGAAGGTGTGTTTAAAAAAAAAAACTCCTAGGAGTAAAAAAGCGCGCCTAGACGGTTGACTGTTTTTTCCCCGCTTATAGCCTAAGCGAGGTGCCGAGGTGTGGAAGTGCCTATCTAGACGCTTCTTAGAACACTGGTACATATGAAGTTGATCTAGTAGTTGCATTAGATGTAATAATACACCCAAAACAAACCTTTTATACATAATTCATGCACTCCTCATGTGTATTTACTTAATTAATGTCGTATCTTCTTTAAAATGATAAAACTTTGAGTTGTATATATGTAATTAAATTCAGAGGTGTTGTACAAATTATGTACATCATGTATGTTTGTACAAATAGACTGATTGGCAAAGTTGTACTATTTGAACAAAAAGGGTAAGATAAATGTCAACTAATTGACCTGGATCAATGAAAAATAACCACGTATCCCCTCTTACTAGATATCATTCCCCTATTATTCCATATCAATTAGTTAAAATATTATCCTACGTACCAACATATCACTTGGATAGTGAGACTCATGTAATACTAGTCAAGTCCCAACTACTTAGTACATGTTTTATTTCGTTGAGTTAGGTATGTAATATTAATAATAATGAATTATTAATTTCATTTAACATGTTTCTTCAAATTATTGTTTTAAAAGGCATGACTATATATATCGTACTAATTTGAAGCCCACTTTTTATGCCTCAACATATATCATACTTTGAGACTTAAATTTTTGAACTCTTTTTGAGGCTTACGCTTCAACGGGAACTCCTCAAAGCGCATGAGACAAGCGTTTTATTAAATGTTATTATTTTTAATTTCTCACAATCCCTTATGAAACACAGCAATGAAGATTTTAGGGCCATTAATTGATTTATTAAAATATTAAAAACTTTAAATGTAAAATAATATTATTTCTAATATCTTAGGTGTCTGTCTTACCTACCACATTTACGTTTAGACTCCAACAAGTATTTTTTCACCGGTTCATCTAAGGAAAGATAATTTTCCCCTTATGGAGTGAAAAAAGTGCCACATGGTCCCCTGTTGTTGGGGGCTTAGGAGACAGGCCCCCTGATATTCTAATAATAGGGAGCCATGTGGTATTTTTCCACTCCATAATGGAGAAGTTAGCTCTCCTTAGAAATTTTCATCTTTTCACTAATTCTAAAGTACTTATAAAATTATATAAGAAAAATATAAACTATCTTTTTCCTTTCTGGAAAAAAGAAAAAGAAAAAAAGAAGAAGACAAAGAGAAGGGAAGTTGCACTTAACTGATGATGAAGATGAGTGAAACGCAGATGACAAATGAAGATAGAGAAGACGATAAAAGGATTACATATAGTGATAATTCCATAGATATGCTATTAGTAGTAGTGGTGGTGATGATCTAATTGTTGCCTTCTTATAAAATTTGTCAATTTTTGTTTTCTTTATATTTATTTTTTGAACTTTACATCATGATGTAGCCTATTAACTTTACATCATGATGTAGCCTATTACTATCAAAATTGATTTTTATTGATGAAAAATGTTATCTTATATTATTTTGTGATATATTTTGAATATTTCTTTTGGGTTTGTGGTGACACTTGGACCTAAATGGCATTGAGGTTATGCACCACCTCATAGTTAAAAACCACGTCAATGCTTACTTCCGCCTTTTTGCACCATGCTTTAAACATTTGCTTTTAAAATAAGATAAATCGATTTTTGCAGGTATGTATATACATTTGGGTTTTCAAAAAGGGGCGTGAATTACAATTTCACGTACATATAGTAAACTAAAAGAAAGATAAAATAAAAAGAGAAAAATTTTAATTTACCCTCTTCATATATGGAAACTCGTTTGTAATGTACAAGTAACAAGGATTGTTGCTTTATTAAAAATAATACATGTGTTTACGATTAATGATAAAATAGTATAATATATATGGAATAATAATACTTTTATCTAGTTGGACTAGTCTCGAGGTTTTTTAGCATTCTTAGTGGACATTAAATAGGTAAATCTTTCCCTATTAGTCAAGTCTCCAATATATATATATATATATATATAGAGAGAGAGAGAGAGAGACCCAATTGTTGATGAGTGCAAGAGGCAGTTTGACTAACGGGAAATAACAAAACCTACTCTAGAAAACAAACTAGCATGAATTTGTCAAAAAAAATTTCGCATTCACGTCTAATTTCAGACCTGGCTAATTAAGAAAGAAAAATAAGTATCAAAATTTATATGCTACCACTTCTTGTACTCGATGTGCTCATAATACCCATTGTCATGAAACTAACTGTAAGTAATAATGTCTGAAAATGAGTAATATTAAGGAGACATGAAAGACATGCTCATGTGGCATAGTTTTACTGATTGTTGATCACATGGATGCTTTTTCATCATCTAGTAGAATTTTGTCACATCACAAATGTCAGTTATTCATGTTACAATTTCACATCTCTTCAAAATTTTTGATTTGGAAATAGCTGCCATTTCATTTTTGTGTAGTATTTTCCATCTCACATAAGTGTATGGATGCGTGTCACATGAATTTGAAAATTCATACAGTGTGCATTCATACACTCACATGGAAAGGAAGATACTTGAAAATTTTCAGACAAATAGTAGCATGAGTGTGTGAGAAATAGAAAAATTACAATTCTTTTACTGGCAAATCTTACCTAGTCATTTGGTGCTGCTTATTCGGGTTACGTTAAAACGTACTGCTCTATTTTCAAACCGTTATGCTCATTAAACTTTTAATTTTATAGACGCGTTTATAAAATCCCGAGCACAATAAAATAGATCACCTAAAATATCAAATGAACGAATACCAAATTAAAGCCTTAATCGATCACATTATTTTAAGAAAATGGTTAAGCACAATATGTCTGGTATCATTCTGTCATCAAACAGATGTGGCACAATGCCGGCCGCTAATATAATTTGAGAAAAATGTTATAATTTGAGAAAAGTGTGGTGATATACTGATATTATACTATATCATTCTTTGGTGCCATTATCTGGTGCTTGAACATTCATACATACGCATTTAGTAACAAAGCACCCAAGAATTAAGAAAGAATTTTTTTTTTTTTGTGTGTTTATTATTATTATTTTCATTTCATGAATGGAAAAAAGATAAAGAAATAAATGAAATCAAGAAGACAATTGCAGGAAATATACTATGTATGTCTTTGATAAATTCATAAATATGAAATCGATTTGCTTTACTCAAGATTAATAAGAACATAAAAATGATAATATTTATATCGGTACTATATAGTCAATTCAATTATTTCATCATCTCATGCATCGTAAGAAATGCACAAAACATTAGAAAAAAAATAACCACCCTGCATCATTATTCTTTACATTTATTTATTTACACAAGAATATCTAGTTAAATGAATTTTAACTTTAACAATAATAATCGTATCTCTGACTATTATTAGCTACGATCAGCTTGTTGCTAAGTTGATATTCTCGCTTATGTGGTGCTTGCAAGAAAACTAATTAATTACGAACTTATTTTACAACATTTTAAATACTTTGTTTAGGTTGAATTGTGTCATCCAATAATATTCAAGCTATATAACTCAAATTTTAATCTTACTTATAATAATAGTCATTTAATGACATCCATTGACGATGTCAAGTACAATCAATCAGGCATCACAAATCTTGAAAGAACATTTCAATTAGTGGCACGTAGCGTGCACAAAGATGAACAAATACCAAACTAAAGCCTAACATAATTAAATGCCACTCCTTAATTATTGCCTATAATTCGGAGACAATGACAAAACAACAATAGTATCAATTCTATCCTGTTGCCTAATTACCTAAATTTAAGTTCAAGATACAAAACAAAGTATTGCTATAATTTAAAAAATATATATATATATATATATTAAGGAAATTAAAGATATTTTGTGTATATTTTTCATGAAAATAGAAAAACAAAAATAAAAAATAAAAGCAAATTCAAGAAGAGGAGGAGGAGGGACGAAATTGGCTAGAACTGGTCCATGATGGGGCAGGAAAATTTGAATTGTCTCCATTCGTTTGATTTCCTTGTGGCCTGTAACCAACTGAATGCCCAGCAGAAGATGATGCAGAAGAAGAACAAGCAGAAAACATTTGATTCAACAAATTTACTGGAAATTCTCCATTACTTTGGAGTAATTGTGAGTACTGCCAGTAGTCCCTGGGAATGTTTTCATGGATTGGGAGAGGCTTTCTTTGCATGAACGGTGCCGGAGATGGGAATACGAAAGGCGGCGCCACCACCATCCCTGGTGGCCGTGATGGAGCTGAAATGGCAGACAGTGATGCCTGAGGTGGTAGTGGTAAGTTGGTGACATTTTCAGGGAAATTGAGTTTTGCTTTACTCCTCTGAATCTCAGGGCAGCTTCGTCATAAGCTCTGGCGGCGGCCTCCGCTGTCTCAAAGGTTCCTAACCACACTCTGGCAGCCTTTTTTGGATCCCTTATTTCTGCTGCCCATTTTCCCCACGGCCTCTGTCTCACTCCTCTGTATTTTCTTTTCTCTCCAGTTTCCTGATGAGGGCCGGACACAGACACTTCTGGTTGTGGATCTTGCTCCTCCTCCGCCACCTCCGGCGCCACCACGGCGGTCGCGGGTGTTGGGATTCTTGTTTCTGCCTCTGGTTCTGCAAAAAGAACATGTAAAAGGTGTAAACTTCTGTACATGCAATGGAACAGTAAAATGAAAACTTGAACCAATGGAAATTTAAAATCAAGAATAAAAATGTTGAAAAATAACTGTAACTAACCAGATTTGACAGCAGACGATCCTCCGGCCCCTCGAGGAATACTGTAGAATTGATCTGGAAGTAGTTCTTGATCTTCACGTCTCCTCCTTTGACCTGCCAAATTTGATAACTCAGTGTTAGATGGTGAAGCCCCACTTGTCAAATCTCCGGCGTATCTCCGGCCTGATAAGACTTGAGTCAGCGCCGCCACCATCATCGCCCTCTCTGTAGACTGACTGTGCTCCGAAAACACATCCGGTGGCTGCACCACTAGCGGAGCCTGTGGCCCGGAGAACACTAGATTGGGTTGTTCTTGTTTTTTTAGTTTGTGGAACAGAACATCTGGAGGAACATTACCGGCGTTACTGGTGGCTCCGGCGCTTCTGGTGGTGTCTCTGTCATTTCCTGCTGGAAATTTCGCAAACTCGCCGCCACTATCTCTTGAATTCGCCACCTTGAACAAGCTCATGCAACACCCAACTAAAATCGAAGTATCGAACTTCTTCTTCTGTGGTTTTCTCCAAAAATCATGAAAATTACAGAATTTTCAATTCGATTTTGCATGAAATTCAAACAGCCATATATTACATGCAAAGAAACTTATTCAAATTTCTTTGAACACCAATTCTTAATGAAAAGAAAGAAGAAAGAAGAAGAAGAAGAAACTGGTTCAAATTAAGTGGTAAACAGGGCTGTTTGTGCAAAAAGGTGGTCAAGATGATGGTTACAACTGATTTTGAAACAAAATTTTGCAGAAGAAAATGCTTTTTGGTGGATGAAAAACGAGGGGGCGATGCCAAAGAAACATTGTATAGAAGCCATGATTCGCGCCGTTTGATAAATTACGTGCCCTGCCCTTTCGGGTTTGTTAAGGTTGATTTTGTCGGATTGCAGGGGTGTGTTTTTGCGTGAGGGAGAGAAGTTTTGAACTGAATTGAGTTGTTTCCTTCATGAAGCAAAAATGTTAGTAAGGCGGTCTAATATTATAGGGCCAATGGTGTTAATTAAACCAAATGGCACTCAACTTTAGAATTCGTTTCTACTTGGTCATTCATTTTTCGATCGTCACTAAGAATATCTCCAATGTAAATATATAATTTTAAAAAGACGTGGAAGGGAGAAACAAACGAATGAAATGTAAAATTTTTAATTTTTTCTCTCCTTTCTTTTCTTACTTTCCTTTTTCTCTCTTTATTTTTCATTTTCTCTTTACAGTGTCTTAACAATGTCTAGTTGTAGAAAATATCAAAAACATTGTGAGGAAAATATGAAAAATAAAAAAAAAGAAGAGAGCAAAAATTGAAAATTGTAAATGTTATGTGTATATCTCTCAATCATATCACTCCAACTACACATTTATATTGGAAATACTCTTTACGTTTCAAATTACGTATCACATTCATGATCACCTTCACTTCCGTTGATTAAACTTTAACGGAGACGCTTATGTGGCAAATGAAAAACCCACGTGGTGCCAATTTTTCCATCCAAAATTTGCCATGCCACATTTTTAAAAATCCAAGTAGACATCCAAACATTTCAAACCTCTTCTAATTCTTCTAAATGCCAAGTAAAGTCTTTCAAGCTCAAATCCCATCTCAAAATCCCAATCTCATGCATCTTCCATTTGGCAAAATCTCATAAGCGTGTCCATGAGAGAAAATTTCGATTTAGACAAAAGATACTAATAATTAAAATTTTGAAGTATAAGGTCAGTTTGGTCTCGGGTAATTTATTTATTTATTTTTTTACCTTTTTTAATTTTTTTTAGCAAAACTTAATTTTTGTTACATTAAATAAAATGCAGTGTGCAAAATGTTTTAAGATATAGTACGTAAATTGTAAATACACCCAAGCCATGGTGTATATTTTAAGTTTTATAAATTTCCCTTTTTAAAAAATAAAAGGTTAATGTAACTTCATGGTTTCGATTTTAGCTGACTACAATCTAACCTTCCATTGGAAACAAGGAATAGATTGAAATTCTACATATCATCAAGTTTGTATTTCCTATCATTTTCCGTACTTGGTCATTTTCCTGCTTGATCTAGAGGTAAGGTTGGCGTTGTGCTTCTGTAAATTTTAATTTCAAGGAATGAAGCAAGAAATAATTTTAAAACCTTTATTCAAGCGTGAGTTTAATTTTTCCTTTTTTTTTATATTTTTTGAAAATGAGTAAATTTTAATTTAAATAAACGAATCAGCTATTTAAGAACTCAAGAAAAAGGTATTTGATTCCTTTTCTTGCTTTATTTTCTACCATTTGAAGTTTTGAACGTGTTTGTTTGGTACTACGAATTTTGTTTTTTTTTTAACTATTCTTGACAGAGAACTGATTTTCAGCGTGTAATGATGGTGGAAATGGAATGCAACTTCCATCAAATCTACCTCCCACCAAACGCACCACTAAAATTTAGCCAAATTCCAACCTTTATTTTGGTTTTTGGTATATAAAATGAACCGTACGGTCAACCACGTCTCTTTCCAGACCGGTGAAGTCGTGTTGTTAAATTAATATTTATGAAAGACTTGCGCGCGCCCTAAAAGAAAAGAAAAATTCTCAAGCATATATAGCATTTATAATAATTCTTTTTTAAATCCTTTTGGAATTTTTTGGGTCAAAAAGTTTCCTTTTTTAAAAATAATAATATCCATGCAGAGTTAGTTGTACTCATGGTTGCTAAAATCTCGATTTATATCTTACAATTTAACGATATTATTATGATTAAATGTTAGAGCTATTGGAAATATAGGCATTTTAAACATAACTTTGAGTGTTATCTGATTCCTAATTTTTGAGATACGAATTTGAATTTGGGTTCTCCTCATCGAGAGCTTTAAAATCATATATTTATCTATCCAAACTGATGTTTGGGTCAACGAGAAATTAAATCTCAAAGTTTATCATGAGAAATGAGTTCACGGATTAGAAAATACAATTAGGACTGTTGGACTTGTGTGCGAACGCGACCTGTGTACATGAATGCTGGAATAGAAGTGGGCGACTATACTGATCGAGTTTTGTTAAAATAAGTTACGAAATGTTAACACTTAAACTATGTGCTGGCCTTTTGGAACATACAATTACTCCACAGTTTTCTTCCTTAACCATCTAACTCATGATACTGTTCAGGCACCATATTGGTTCGCTTAGTTACGAATTTCGCAGCACTGTTCTAGCATTGTTCCTCCAGGTTTCATCTTATCATGAGTCTTCTACTAAAATTCAAAGGCATAACACTAGGACGTGAAAGAAGAAGGTAAAACGCTATTTGCCTTGAGTATATTTTCATGTGTTCTCCTTATATAGAGAAGTTTTCGTTTGTTTTTATTTGTTGGAGGTTAGGCCTAGCCCCCTCCTAAGCTTTATTTTCTCTTTTAATCTATTATGAATAAATTAAGCCACCATAGTGGTCTTTATTTAAAAAAAGAAAATTTTTTTCCTCCTAGTTTCGACCGTTGTATATTGGAAAACAGATGTCCAGTATGTTGAGGAAAAATATATTTTAAAGACATTATGTATAACACAGACCTCGATTCTTTGCTTCTTGTTTTACCCATTTTTGTTTTCCTATTGTTCCTTATTTGTACTACAGATTCTGTTATTCTACAATTTCTTACTTGTGCTGTAGATTTTTCTAACAAGAACGTTCCCATCTTATTATTAAATCTTAAAATTTTAACATTTCATAATTATGTAGCTAGTTTACAACGATTCAATCTATTTTTGCGACAAGTCATTTAGACGTGCATTGCACGTAATAAGATAATATAAAATTAATCACATAATAATAATAACAAAATATTTTAATTGTAAATTGTTAAACAAATAGTTGTTAATTTCAACGAGATTCTTACCCGTCCATTGCACATGAAGATATTAAATTAAATTATATCTAACATTAGTATGAAATATTAAGTAGAGATTGTAAAAAAACCCTTCAAACCCGATACTCATGTGTACATGATCCTATTAAAACTAGAAATACCAAACTGAACAGGTAATTAGGTCAGGATAAGATAAAGAAAATCACCCTACTGATAATGGGCCAGGGAAGGTAATGATTATTTTTACTCATACCCGCTAGTTTTAATTGTTTATTGACAAAAAATAAAAATATTTACTAAAAATTTTAATAGTTTGAAAAGTAAAGATATGATAAAACTTATTAAGAAAACTTAGTAATTTCAATTGAATTTTAGTCTTTATAATACTATTCATTAAACAAAAAGTTAAAATAAAAATATATAAATATATTTAAATTAGCCAATAAATAGGTAATATGAATTACATGTACTAGTCTATCCTCGACCTGTCCCTGATTTAAATGGGAATGAGAAAAAATTTTTTTGATGGGTAGGGTAACGGGTGCAGCATACCCGATCCTAACCCACAGTCATTCTTATACCTTAGAAAATTAAAATATTTTTTTCCCTTGACTATACCATGACGTGAATTTTGTAAACTATGAAATGTTAATTAAACAATATTTATTATATAAAAAATAATTAAAATTAATGTATCAGCTAAAAGAAAATAGTCTAATGCAAATTACGAAATACTTCTTAGATAATATATATTAAAAAATTGAATTAAAAAATCTAAAAACTTTGAATATAGACTAATCTAGTAAAATATTTAAGAAGATAAGAGACATTTGATCTTGAATTCAATATTCCAACCGTCTATTAGCAAAGATAATAAATTAGAAAGGATTTGCCAAACTTGAGAAAGATTATAGAAGATCAAAATATATAAGGATTATAAACCATAATTAATTGAAGAAAAATAGGAAAATTTTAATCTACAATTTACCGAATAATTTATCTAACTTGTAAAAAAAAGTCTAAAATAACCCCACTTAAAACAATTTTGACGGGAAAAATACGGTAAAAGATATCTCAGACTCAATTTCTTTACATATATATATATATATATATATTTATTTTTATATAGAGATTTTAAAACTTATAATGAAATGGTAATTAAAATTATTTTAGAGTAGGAATGAATGTCACAGTGGTTTTCGAATATGTATTTTTTATTCCTTTTCTTGCTTTATTTTCTACCATTTGAAGTTTTGAACGTGTTTGTTTGGTACTACGAATTTTTTTTTTTTAACTATTCTTGACAGAGAACTGATTTTCAGCGTGTAATGATGGTGGAAATGGAATGCAACTTCCATCCAATTTACCTCCCACCAAACGCACCACTAAAAGTGAGCCAAATTCCAACCTTTATTTTGGTTTTTGGTATATAAAATGAACCGTACGGTCAAACACGTCTCTTTCCAGACCGGTGAAGTCGTGTTGTTAAATTAATATTTATGAAAGACTTGCACGCACCCTAAAAGAAAAGAAAAAAGAAAAATTCTCAAGCATATATAGCATTTATAATAATTCTTTTTTAAATCCTTTTGGAATTTTTTTGGGTCAAAAAGTTTCCTTTTTTTAAAAATAATAATAAGATCCATGCAGAGTTAGTTGTACTCATGGTTGCTAAAATCTCGATTTATATCTTACAATTTAACAATATTATTATGATTAAATGTTAGAGCTATTGGAAATATATGCATTTTAAACATAACTTTGAGTGTTATCTGATTCCTAATTTTTGAGATACGAATTTGAATTTGGGTTCTCCTCATCGAGAGCTTTAAAATCATATATTTATCTATCCAAACTGATGTTTGGGTCAACGAGAAATTAAATCTCAAAGTTTATCATGAGAAATGAGTTCACGGATTAGAAAATACAATTAGGACTGTTGGACTTGTGTGCGAACGCGACCTGTGTACATGAATGCTGGAATAGAAGTGGGCGACTATACTGACCGAGTTTTGTTAAAATAAGTTACGAAATGTTAACACTTAAACTATGTGCTGGCCTTTTGGAACATACAATTACTCCACATTTTTCTTCCTTAACCATCTAACTCATGATACTGTTTAGGCATTATATTGGTTCGCCTAGTTACGAATTTTGCAGCAGTGTTCTAGCATTGTTCCTCCAGGTTTCATCTTATCATGAGTCTTCTACTAAAATTCAAAGGCATAACACTAGGATGTGAAAGAAGAAGGTAAAACGCTATTCGCCTTGAGTATAGTTTCATGTGTTCTCCTTATATAGAGAAGTTTTCGTTTGTTTTTATTTGTTGGAGGTTAGGCCTAGCCCCTCCTAAGCTTTATTTTCTCTTTTAATCTATTATGAATAAAATAAGCCACCATAGTGGCCTTTATTTAAAAAATAAAAAAATTCCTCCTGATTTCAACCGTTGTATATTGGGAAACAGATGTCCAGTATGTTGAGGACAAATATATTTTAAAGACATTATGTATAACACAGATCTCGATTCTTTGCTTCTTGTTTTACCCATTTTTGTTTTCCTATTTTTCCTTATTTGTACTACAGATTCTATTATTCTATAATTTCTTACTTGTGCTGTAGATTTTTCTAACAAGAACGTTCCCATCTTATTATTAAATCTTAAAATTTTAAAATTTCATAATTATGTAGCTAGTTTACGACGATTCAATCTATTTTTATGACAAGTCGTTGAGACGTCCATTGTACGTAATAAGATAATATAAGATTAATCACATAATAATAATAACAAAATATTTTAATTGTAAATTGTTAATCAAATAGTTGTTAATTTCAACGAGATTCTCACCCGTGCATTGCACATGAAGATATTAAATTAAATTATATCTAATATTAGTATAAAATATTAAGTAGAGATTGCAAAAAAAACCCTTCAAACCCGATACTCATGTGTACATGATCCTATTAAAAATAGAAATACCAGACTGAACAGGTAGTTAGGTCAGGATAAGATAAAGAAAATTGACTCGACTGATAATGGGCCAGGGAAGGTAATGATAATTTTTACTCATACCCACTAGTTTTAATTGTTTATTGACAAAAATAAAAATATTTACTAAAAATTTTAATAGTTTGAAAAGTAAAGATATGATAAAACTTATTAAGAAAACTTAGTAATTTCAATTGCAATTTTAGTTTTTATAATACTATTCATTAAACAAAAAATTAAAATAAAAATATATAAATATATTTAAATTAGTCAATAAATGGGTAATATAAACTACATGTACCAGTCTATCCTCGACCTGTCCCTGATTTAAATGGGAATGAGAAAATTTTTTTTTGATGGTTCGGGTAATAGGTGCAGCATACCTGATCCTAACCCACAGTCATTCTTATACATTAGAAAATTAAAATATTTTTTTCCCTTGACTATACCGTGACGTGAATTTTGTAAACTATGAAATGTTAATTAAACAATATTTATTATATAAAAAATAATTAAAATTAATGTATCAGCTAAAAGAAAATAGTCTAATGCAAATTACGAAATACTTATTAGATAATATATATTAAAAAATTGACTTAAAAAATCCAAAAACTTTGAATATAGATTAATCCAGTAAAATATTTAAGAAGATAAGAGACATTTGATCTTGAATTCAATATCCCAACCGTCGATTAGCAACGATAATAAATTAGAAAGGATTTGCCAAACTTGAGAAAGATTATCGAAGATTAAAATATATAAGGATTGTAATCCATAATTAATTGAAGAAAAATAGGAAAATTTTAATCTACAATTTACCGAATAATTTACCTAACATATAAGAAAAAGTCTAAAATAACCCCACTTAAAACAATTTTGACGGGAAAAATATAGTAAAAGATATCCCAGACTCAATTCCTTTATATATATACATATATATATATATATATATAGAAATTTTAAACTTATAATTGAAATGGTAATTAAAATTATTTTAGAGTAGGAATGAAAGTCACAGTGGTTTTCGAATATGTATTTTGTTCTTTCTTTAGTGGTGATGAAGATAACATGGTTTAAAATAATCTTTAGCTATCTAAGATATGTTAATACTGTTATACGATAATAATTGAAAATTGAGTGGGTGAGTGAAATTGAAAGATAAACTAAAAGGACTTAAAATTAACTACAATTAAAAAAATTAGTAGAGATCGGAAGAGCACACGTCTGAATAATGAGAACAAAACGGACTAATGGCATATAATAAATGGGGTATAATAAGAAATTTATATATTTATAATACCAACTAAATAGTGCATCAATTTTTCTCTCATAAAACTGGCATCTTAATGGAATTAGGAGTCTGATGTTATGATGATGTCAAGTTGATGTTTCATTTATTTTTCTGTTTTTATTTTCGTTCACCTTAATAATAATCTATATATTTATCATACTATCTAAGTGGTGCATTAATTTTTCCTCCTGAAACTGGTATCCTAAGGAAATTAGGAATCTGATGTCATGATAATGTTAAGCTGGTGTCTCATTTATTTTTCTATTTTTATTTTCATTCGCCTTAATAATAATTTATATATATTTATAATACTAACTAGGTGGTGTATTAATTTTTTCCACCTAAAACTGGCATACTAAGGAAATTAGGAATATAATGTCATGATTATGTCAAGCTAATGTCTCAGTTATTTTGTATTTTTATTTTCGTACATCCTAATAATAATAAGAAAATACTAACTAAGTGGTGGGTTAATTTTTTAAATTTTACATCGTAATTTTTAATAATCTATTTATCTACTCACATTAATCATTTTTTTTCAAATTTTCAGAATTTTGTTTATTACATCTTTTAATTTTGTATAATAATTTTTAATCATCTCTCAATTGTTAAGGCAGAACTTTTGGCATTTGGAGATGCTCTAGATTTTGGTTAACCAAGTGTATCAATCAAATTATTAATTATCTCTTTCCTTGCGTTTAACTAGGTAAGTGCAGCAATCAAATTTATAATTATCTCTTTTCTTTATATTTAAATAATCAAAGACAACTTTCAGGCCGCCTAATCAGGTAAGTACACAAGCAGCTCTATATATATTACACATATATATTTGTCAGCAATCGATCAATTAGCATAGAATGTCAATTTTGGAAACAGTTGCGCATATTTTTCTTTTAGTTAATTTTTAGTTGGAGTGATATGGTTGATGAATGTATATCACTTTTATTTTTTATCGTTTAATTAATTGTTTGCTTTAGTTTGTTTTAGAGGTGTATATATGTTTCCCGTTCAACGCAGGGTAAATTAGCTAGTATGAGCAAAATATGAATTAAGAGAAAAAGATAAAGACAAAATGAAAAATCGAATATTTTACAAGAATCTCACATTTTATATATTAGTGATTTTAACAATTCTAATGTCGGTCCGGCTATGAAACCTAGTCGGAACTCAGTCTCCAATCATATACTGACACTTCACTTAATACACACTATATATTAACATTTTATTAGTTTCTGGGCTCCATAAGAAATACAGCCATGAGTTCCTTAGAAATTTTCAATTCAAATGATTCTGTACTTTTGTTTCTTATTTTCGTCAATCCAACTAATACATTATCAGATTCTCTGCTTCTCTCTTTCCTTTTTTTTATTAATTTTTTGGGTTAAACACTATGCAAAAAGATTGTTAACATTTCTTTCATTTAGCAGAAAGCACGTGCAACCTGCACGTTTGGTAATCAACTGGTCTATTGCGCCTTTAATATAGTAGCCAATTACATACTTTCTCACTTCCACCTAAATAGGTTTGCTCCCAATTTTACATTAACCAGTAATTTCGCACATACGTTACACGAGTGGATGATAATAGATAACATATCCCATGTGAATAGAGTAAAATTGTTAACACAAAATCATAATAAATAAAATTCAACTGAATATATTAACTTACTAAATAAACAATAAAAAATGACAGCATGGAAATAAACATACCAATTTAACAAAGCAAATAATATACGTTAAATTCGATAAACATAACTTGAAATAATAATGAAAGATAATATATGTATATTCCTCAAATCGATTAAATTAAAAACGAGTTGATATACAACTACATAAATTATTTTAGAGTAGGAATGAAAGTCACCGTAGTTTTCAAATATGTATTTTGTTCTTTCTTTAGTGGTGATGATGAAAACATGGTTTAAAATAATATTTAGCTATCTAAGATATGTTAATACCGTTGTACGATAATTATTGAAAGTTGAGTGGGTGATTGAAATTGAAAAATAAACTAAAAGGAATTAAAATTGACTACAATTAAAAAAATTAGTAGAGAAGTTAATGGCAAATAATAATGAGAACAAAACGAACTAATGACATGTAATAAATGGGGTATAATAAGAAATTTATATATTTATAATACTAACTAAATAGTACATAAAAAAGGGTTTTACGAAGTAAATCCATTAGGATGCAGAGTTTTACGATAGAAATAGATGGGGGATTTAAATTTGGAATGAGAAGAAAATTTTGGAAAATAACAATGTTGATTAAACATATTTAACTAACGTAATAAAATAAACTCTATATATTATACAAAAAATCAAACAGTCAAAATTTTCAAGAGAATTATTAAATGGTCAAGATATGATATGAACGTTTTAGTAAATGAAAAAAAGCGGAAAAAAAAAGTAACGACTCTAGTTTATACACAAACACACACATATATATTATATTATATTATTATATTATATTATACTATACTAGATTCTCAACCTTGCGTTGCACATGTAGGTATCAAATCCAATTATATCTTAACATTAGTATGAAATGTTAAGCAATGTATGTTTAACCACATTAAACTGCAATATTTCAATTATCTTATTGTCAACGGTTAATTTCACATTTCGTCTACAACCTTTGCAGTTAATATCACCAGGGTCCCCAACCTTTTTTTTCAACCCGTTGGGTCCCCAATTACAATTCTAATTGTTAAATGATCTTCCGCCATACGTCTAGCACGATTATCCTAAGAGATTTACATGTGTTCGGAGATTATTAGACAATTCACGTCATTGCGAGACAACCCACGTGTGAATTATTCAATAATCTCTCACCAATTACCATATCTGTGTCTGGTGCGATTAACCTACTAGTGAGACAACTCGCATGTTTACCTCTTATCACATGTACACTTGACATGATAATCTCACCAAATATATAACGGGAAATTAAGACCAATCCTAATTGAGCTTCAAGATAAGAGGTGCTACAACGATATGCATTATTGCAATTTGCAGCTATAAGATACTGGCCCAATGGGTATTGTGCTTGTCATTACCGATCTAGATACAAGCTTTTGTTATTCACCGCTACTACTCTCTTCCTATTGTTGAGACTTGAGAGTACGGCTGGACATCGGGTCGAGCTTGACCCTAACTTGACACCGACCTGACTCTTAATCAGGTTGGAGTTTTCCAAACCGAATCTCGGCTTAGAAAAGTGGCTTAAGCTGGGTTTGAGTTGGGTTTGGGGGGTTTGGGAATCAATTCCTCCCACCCATCCAAATTTCAGCCCAATTTGGTCCAGAACCTTCAAACCAATACAAAATTAAAATTTGGCCGATCTTGTCTGCATTCTATTTACTTTAGTTCGATGGTTTTATCGCAACCAAACAAAAAAATAAATAAATAAAGGAGAGTGGAGAAGATAGATTGGAGAATCATGGCACAAAAAATAAGAAAAAAGAATAGCAGAACACGGATCAAAGAATCAAGACTTGAGAGCCTAAGAGATGATGGCCGAACCAGCGTTGACTTGGTGGAGAACACGGATATGATTCTGAGGTGATGGTAATGAAGTGGAGGTGGCGGATCTATGGTAGAGTTAGGGTTTTTTTTTTTTTTTTTTTTTTTTCTTTTCTTGAAATTTTTTGAAGCTTTATTGTGTAGTTGTGTTGGAATTGAAATTTGAACGGTTGTAAATTACTTGTAATGCTAGGAAATTGGGAAGTTGAAATCATGTTTTCACTTTTAAGAAGTTGCAAAGTTGAAATCCTTCTTTGAGAGTAGGTATACAGTATCTAAACCCTTAAAAAACTTGAAAATTTATTATAAAACGTGTTTGCCAAGTTGGGTACGTCAGTTTACCGGGTTGGTTTTAATTGTGGGTTGGTTTCATCAGTTCACTCCCAACCGACCCGACCCGACCAGCGTTACCTCCAACCCAAGATGATTGGGGTCGGACGGGTCAAGTGGGTCAGGTTATTAGATAAAATGCTCAGCCCTACTTAAGAGAATTAACCTATTTGGCCAAAGAGGCTAGTAAAATAATGACAATAGGTGTATAAATTTATCTTAATTTATTATCTCTATTGATATTTTTTTCTCATGTGTTGATGTAACATGTAGGGATAACAAGATAATTTTAAACTCTTTTTATCAACACTATCATCCTTTGTCAAGACTTTTATAGTCTAATGATATCTGTATTAGTTCCTTATACCCTTGATCAGGAGTTTGATTTATCTCCCCTAAATGTTAAATTTTTCCTTTTTTTCTTAGAAAAACTTTTATCCTCCCATTTATCTAAATAACATGATTGTAGTTAAGATTATTGAATGTATTTTGTAATCCCACCAAATTCCCTCTCTACCTTCTTCTTCTTCTTCTTTTTTTTTTTTTTTTTTTTTTGTGTGAGACATAATCCGCTCTCCACTGTCGATCCATGAAACGACAATGGAGTAAAACTCCTGCAAGTTAATGCTGCCCACAGTCGTGTAAAATGGATATAAAACTATATTTTATTAGTGAGACAACTAAATTGCCAATACATTGAAACAAGATCTCTAGTTATTGTGCAATCATCACGCGGCGCATAAAGACGTAAGTCACTTGCAAGAAATTAATATTGGTTTAACGCTACCAGAAAGTTAACAGGAAATTAA
>CAVNYN010236305.1:0-14764 GCA_963692815.1 Nyctanthes arbor-tristis
CAAGTGAAATCTAGTGGTTGCCTAGATCCCATGAGAAAATTATAATTTTGTCAAATTATCAAACATGGGCTATGTAATTCTCAGCATGACCACATACTAATATGTTCATATTACGTGAAAACATAGCTAATGCTGATTACAATAATGCACTTCCTCTTGAACAGCTTATTAATTTCAACAAACAAAGCTAGATAGCCTTTTCCTGAAATGAGATAGATCCTCATCAGGCATTATGTTAAGGAAGTGCCAACTTAATATTGAAACATAGAGTTTTGTGTGTCATTAATTATTTGAGGCATCAACCATGGAAAAGCCTAAATAATAGTTTTGGGAGATGGGGGGGGGGGGGATACATTGCATGGCAAACAGGCACTGGTACTAATACCCTCACACGAGGAGTGGCATAGTTTGGTAAACTGGAGTAATGGCACCTAACAAGATCAAAGAAGAAAGCTAAACCCCTGTTAGGCAACCAATTACATCACTAGAACCATGAGTATAACCTATGTGGAGGTGTGTAGGGTTTCGCGCGTGGATTACATCGCCAAAAACATGTATATAAACCATTGATCGCGGAATGGACCGCAAGTCAAAATCCTATCCATTATTCCATGTGATGTCATCTTGGAGTACGGACGAGAACATCCCCCGAGAGAGAGAGAAAGAGAGAGAGAGAGAGAGAGAGAGAGAGAGTGCTCAAAGGGAAAATAGCTCCCATTCAAATAAGCTATCTGTAACAACACAACTGAAGGGCAACATGCTGCAGTCTCCCTCATGTTAAATCAACAAGACTTGTTAAACTAAATCGTGATTGGTAAATTTACAGCTTACAGGTATCCATAATATAATTTCGGCGGATTTGTTATTACATTGGCGTTGCCTCTCCCTAAAAAAACACGGAGGATACATGTGATGACTTTGACATGATTAGTACAATAGATTCAGGTCATTAGCATGATTTCTGTCTACACGTGCAGTATCCATGGGGCTTTAAATTGACAGTCCCTATCAAACTTCGGTTAATTTTTTTTTTTTTTTAACTAGGAGCAGTGATCAAGAAACCTTCATGTGCAGCGAAAGAATAACAGAAAATGAAACCAGTTTGTAATGGCCCCAGAGGTTCAGAGCTCCATCTATGGATATTGACATTGGAACCTTACAGGTAAAATGCCAAAGTCAACATGTTATAGCTGATAGGCTAATTCCCTGTGCTTTATTTTATTACAGAACCAACCAAATGAACATCTAAACTGACCATTTATAATAATTATCCCACAACATTTCCCCTCCCTATTTCTCCACCATGTTATTGTCGTTTCTATTTTTTCCTTGGACAAAATTATATGGGGTAATAATATGGTATAAAACAAAAGTAAAAAAATTGTATTTATACAAAATTATATGGAAAAGCTTGTCGATAAATGGGAGAGTTGACCATGTCTAGTGAATGGGGATGGTCCGAAAGATTACTCTTATACACATTGTCTGAATGGTGATTTCATAGTTCCTTCTTTTGGGTGTGCTTTTCTCTGTGTGTGTGTGTGTGTGTGAGAGAGAGAGAGAGAGACCTTTCTAGAACGACCTTTCCCTTGACCTTGATAAAAAGATGGCAAAGGTGTGGCCTTGAAGTTGAGACTTTGTCTGAGTTTTCTTATCTCGGCCTCCTTTTCCACCTGGATCAAAACGTGCCTTATTAGATCATGCTTTACTCATAGATGGATCAATATCAATTGTTTATTGATTGAATGCATTGACCCAGAATATTCCTTTTGTGCCCAAATAGAAAGTACCTTTGTTTTTGCAGTAATTTTTGCATCTTCTGCCTCTCTAACAATTGATTTTGCCTCCAAATTCTTCAGAAACTATTTCAACATAGTTACTAGTTATGTAAATATGCCTACTGGAGAATAGGCTTATATATGATTAAAAATAACCATTACTTACATGAAAATAGCTAAAATACAAGGCAAGGTTCGATGGATATATACCTCTTTCCTCTTTTCAGCTCTTTCATCACTTCTCAAGCCAATGGAATGTGAGCCAGCCGTTGCATTTTTCCTATCAAGACCAGAACCTTTAAGCAACCTATCAATGATAGACTTGAAAAGTTCAGAATGCATCTGGGGAAAAAACATGAAGATAAACATACCCCACTTGGAAAATAATGAGGTAATAAGAATAGGCATTTGACAATTTTCTCTTTGATTCAGAACTCAAAAGCATGAAAATATGTCATGATAGAAGATTCTTACTTTAAGACTCTACTAGAAAAGATTAAGTTGATGAACAAAAGAACATATTATTTTGTCAGTTAAATGCACAACGGTTTTTTCCACTAGAACAAGCAGCAACTTTGGGCATGCACATTATGAATAAATCTCTACTCATCCTTTCCATGTCAATATATAGTGAGATAACATGTGATTCTTTTTGACATCCATTTTTCATGAATGAGCACAAATAAATCTGGACTTAGCCCATCAATCAATGATGTTATTAATATAAAACTTTCTTCTTCTGGAGAACAACAATAGTTTTACAAGATTCTAAAAAAGATTTCTGAGTGTAAAACATTGGCCTTGATGATCTAAAAAATCCTAAAATACACATGTACAGAGCTATCATATTAAGCCTCTTATTTTTCAGATTTGTAATTATCAAGAACAACTCAAACTAAAGAGGCTACACGGAGACAATTAAAAGAATCAAGAAGCACAAAAGTTAAAGGCCTTCCAGATCAGAAAGGAGATAAACAAGTCAAATGACAAAAGAAAAGCATGAACAAAGACAACTTGCATATGTGGTATAACTATCAAATATAAATATAAGCAGAAAGATATTAAAAGCTCACCCAAACGATCCAGGCTTTGGCCTAGTTCCCACTTGAGCCCTTTGATTAACCGCCTTTTCTGCTTCCTTCCTTAGTCTACTATTAAAATGAGTAATCAGTAATCAAGTGCACATTCCAAGGGCAACTTAAATGGTTCACAATTCTGTTCGATAGTTGATTAGAGAATACATGAATTTCGTACAAGTTGCAAGTGTATCAGAAATGTGCATGGAGGTTCAAAGTCCTTTCAAAAGGAGGTTCTCATGTTTTCAAGAGGAAATTTTGTACTAGCATCATAATTTGCAAAACAGTTTGCAATTACATTTTAAAAGGAAACTTCTACATTAAAGACTTGATTATGTGACAAACAGCAAGAAGCACTTAGGACTACAAAATCATAATTCTTCTTCCCTGACATGATAGAAACCGGGTATTTCAAGACTAAAACTATATAAAACAAGCAAGTAATATCTATAGCATGAACCAGTTACTTAGGAATACTATCAAGTTAAACTAAATCTAGGGGGCATGTTTCTCCACCAGTGATTACAATCTTTAGCAAAATGAAGATAATGTTTACTATACGTAAACAAGAATATGAAAATAAGACCTGACTTGCTATTTCACCTCTCAATCAGAATTTAGCTAATAGTTAGATTACTATTCATAGCATATATGTAGAAAATATATTTATTACCCTCCATCCCCTTTCTGGAAGGTCAGAGAAGAGGAGACCTTCTGCTCACATGCAGCAGATGACACCTACACAAATATGACAAAACCAATTTCCCTCTAATTAGTAAAAGGTACTAAGAGTGGAAATAAAGATTTATGAAACAAAAGTGCGGACGCGTTGAAGTGTATATAATTGCATACCAGCTTCGACGCACTGAATTTCACATCAGTTGGAGACCTTACTTCATTGATTTGGTTCTGAAATGTCTTAAATGCTCGCTTTACAATGTCCTTATCCCCCATCTTCTCCATTATGAGAGACTTTTGGATTGTAGCAAAAGGAGCAGAAGAATTTGGCGCCCCCAAACTGAGAGACATGTGCAAAGATGTAGAAGTTGATCTCTTGCTTTCGCTCAGTGAGCTAGTTTTGCTCTTAACAAGTGGTGTCTTGTTGACATTCTTTTTCAAGGGCCGGGAGGCAGCCATGGGTGTAGAAATTGATGTTGGTTTTGATCTAGGAACAGAAAGTTGGGGGGACTTGGATGCAGATGGTGTGATATTCTTCCTTGTCCCACCCAAATCTCTTCCCTTTTTAGTTGGAGTCACCTAAACAATGGAAACAAATAACTTTAAACACCATATCAATTTAAAGGATAAATCGAATTTCACAAAGATTACTCCATCCTCTTCAAGGGCCAAGAAGTTCCAATACTTACTTTTTGAGCTTGATTTCGTGCATTTGACTTGGTATTTTCCCTTTTAATGACGCCGGCTTTTTCTGCCTGGCCTTTTCTTTCTGTTAGCTCTTCCACAATGTCCTGAGAATCCTTTTGAGGGACTGCTTCCTTAACCAAGACAGGGTTGCGTGCATCACTCAATTCAGTGTTAGCAGCATTAGAATTCAACTCATCCTCATCTTCCTGGACTCCCAAGTTTCTGCAAACTGCAGCGACGGCTGCATCCTTTTTTGCCACTTCAGAAGTGGGTGTCCTGGTCAAATTTATCGTACAGGCTTCAGGTTCAATTTCTTCCATTGATCCAGCATCATCATCTCTTGCCTCATCAAAGGTAGTTACATTATCAACTACTTCAGCAGATTTATTACCATTGCATACCCCTGATTTATTATCAATATCAGTCGAGTTCTCAAGGCAATTGCCACCGATTGGCTCATCGGGGATTTGAATAACAGTTCCCATTGGATTTTCGTCCAACTGTTCTGCTTTCCGAGCAGCAATCTTTTTGTAGTGTGCTTCAAAATATGCCTTCTTCTGAGCTACTGATCCTGGTGTCGAAATATTTTCTACTTCCTCCAAATATTTATTTGGTGAAAAAGATGACCATTTCTCCCAAGAAAGTGAATCATTCTCAAACCTACCAAATGAAACGGACACTTCGAGTGTAGCACCAGATTTAATTGACTCACCCATCTGCTCATATAACCCAAGATCTCAAATTAAATCCAAGGTTCAGCTAAGGGACAGATTTACAACTCACAAAACGATGGCAAGAACAGGAATTTTGCAATTATGAAGAAGGAATGCATCAAGCATCCATGACAAAAAGAATACATTCAAGAAACAATGATAGAAAGCAAAATTAATCATATGGGCCACTTAAAACGATATTCAATAGGACATGAATGCTGTACCTTATTTCCTGCAAGTAATGTTTCTACTCCAGATTCACCCACTGATTCTTCAATTGAATGATGATTAATCAGAAAGCAACCATATGCTGAGACATGGGCAAACAATCAATACATTGAACCAACTATGGATAAAATAAGAGATCACAGTGAAGACAAAAGTAAGACGAAAAAATGTAGCCAATTAAAGCATGCCCATGTGCTGCGGTCTTCCCTTAATAAAAATTATCCATTAAATTACAACTTTTTTTTACAGTTACTAAAATGCTTGTCTGCTTCTGGTTCTTCTGCAAAGTACTGGAAGTTAATCAATCAACAACAAAATAACTGCACTGCCTGGATATTTTAGGGGGAAAAGAAAGGGAACAATGACATTAGAGTTACATATAATCCCCGGATGAGTCAAGTACAAAAGATCTCATGATTTCTTTATTCTTTTCAGCAAAACCACTTCGTAGAGTAAGATAAGATCCAAAAGTGGCAATCTTTGCGACTACGTGACTTTTTGCAAAAGCCAAAAGACAGCAAAAGGGAAAAAGATCTATATGAGATAAAAAAATATTTTGTGGGTTCACAAGAAAAAACCCCAACTAGTCTCAGATAAAAATGAATCAATATGAAAAAGAAGCAACTGCTACATTGTCATTGAATAATAATTTCAGTGGGTAGATGGTGCAAGGGAAAAAAAAAAGTAAAAAAGAAGAACGGGATTAGTTGTCGACGTCTTTGCCTCTTGATGCCGAGAAGCAGCAGGGAAAATAGGTGTATACTATTGACTGGATAACTGATCAATAGAAGGTTTTGAAGGCCCACTTTGAGAAAAGAGTGCACCTCTCAGTACAGTGAGTGAGGACACAGGGAGCAATAATGGAGGCGGATGTGGGACACGTGTGGGCTTGGAATTCAGTTTGTTGAACTAATTCAATAGAAAAAGACCAAAAACTGACAAGAGATAAGCGCTTGTTTGATACTCATTATTTTCTCAATTTATATTTTCACTTATTACTGATTTAATAATTAATTTGATAACGATTTAATTAAAACTATCTATTTCAAATATTTTTATATTTTAATATGCATTCTCTCTCTTCATTATAATTTCTCTAAATTTCATCAAATAATAAGCATCAAATAAGCTCTTAAAGTTTGTTTGTTTATTTATTTATTTATTATTTATGTATAGCATCATATAGTCATGTGACACGTATCGATGTATATCACATAGTGGCACCATGTGAGTCTTGACGTTAAGACTGTAAAGACCTATGTGCTTTGGTGGCATCCATATTGACTCTTCACACTTTAATTTAGGGTTCAATTCCCTAGCATTATAATCATTTTATGATTCAAAAAAATGAAAATAAATAGCACAATAAAATTTTTTTTTTATTTTATACAGAGGAACTAAAGGAGAGGGGAGAAGAATATATGGTTTGAACTCGGAATATTTTTGTTCGAGAAGTGAGTATTTAACTACTGTATTACAATTTAAATCACATAATAACACAAGAATTAACAATAATAATATATTTTGCTTTCAAAAAATAACAACAATAATAACATTCACGGATTGCAAATGACAAAGAGACTAAAATATTTGTATATCCCAGTCACCCCTCCGTCTTCCTCTCATCCAAGGGTTTCTTTCCTTCTTATTAAAACTTTTCTGTGTGAATTCTGTTCTCCCATTTTTAATTTCATTTTACGGTCGAACTTCCACAGACAAAATATGATATATGATGATGATGATGATGATAATAATAATAATATTATTACATCCGTTTTAATTATTTGGTCTCATTTTTCTTTTTGAGATCTCTCAAATATATGGTCTCATTTCTATATTAAATAGTCTAATTTGCATTAATTTGCAAATATATCTCTATTTAATACTTTAATTATAACTATTAATTTTGAATTCAACTATTAAATAGGGACAAATCAGAAACACGGATAACACAATTTGTCCTTTCAACACATTTATTAATGCTTATGAAAAAGTAAATATGACCAAATAATCGGGACGAAAGTAGTAATAGTTTCACAAATATAAGTAGTCTTTCGATTAGTTGTACATATTCAATACACTGTATCAATATATATAAAAATGTAGAAATTAACAAAAGAAAAATGCTATCAGTACAACAAAAATATACAATAAATTGTACAAACACACATGTGGTCTATTTGATAATTATTGATAAAAAATTAATATGACATGTGAGTTAACATGATGCTGCCAAATGTATGTTTGTAAAATTTATTGTAAATTTTTCTCGTATAGTGTGTACTTTCCTCTCATCCCATGTGTATAGAGATGCACATTACGTGAAATCTATTCAACCATCGGGAGTACTGGAAATTTTTTGTGTCAGAATAATTTAAAAAGGAAAAGTTTCATCAAACAAGTACTAATCCTCTAAAAAAACAAAGATACTGTTTAATTAGAAGTATGAAAAATGCATTAAAAAAATAAATTCTAGGTAATTGAATTCTCTATAATTAATTTTCATGGGAAATGTCAATTACAAATGTTTGATTGGCTTAATTTTCCACCTAGAAATAGTTATTGTTTTCCATTTTTTGGTGTTTGATAGATATTATTTTTCTTGGAAATAATCTTTTTTACCAAATTTTATTATTTGATAGTCATTATTTTTTATAGAAATTATTAAGTTTTATATAAAAATTGTACTTTTTCCATGTATTTTTATTTGCTTATTTTTTTATTTGTCAAAGCTACGCGAGCTCTAATTTTAAGCTGAATATATGTTTATATTTGAGACGAAATCAAACCACGATGAATAAAAAAAAAGATAACTAATATCAAGTTTTTGTCCTGCATGATTTTTTCACGGACAATGATGATATGATGAGAACGTTTGAGAATGGTTATGAAGATAGGGTACATAGAGTGAGTCCTCTGACAATTATAGTCTCGTAAATTCAATGAATAATTTTGAGGCAGATCGGAAGAGCACACGTCCTAGTAGTGCACTTAATAAGTAAAAGCTTATATTAAAAAAGAAATTGTAAGAAATTCAGTTAGTAATTTATGCATAAATATGAAGATAAAACAAAGTTATAAACTTCAATAACGATCTATAATTCAAAAATTTAAAATGACTACAAGATCTTATATTAGTTAACATTGGCAAGAAATGACATGTCGCATAAAATCCGAAAAATGAAAACGGGAAATTCTCAATTCACATGCTTGTTTTCCAATTTTTTATATTTTATTATAAGTTAAAAAATAATTTAATATTTTAAGAAATATGAAATTCCAATTCATTAGAAAACGAATTATCTAGGTCTTCCAAGGAAAATATTTTCCTTATTTCCATGGAAAATATAATCACGTGACTAAAAGTGGGAAAATATTTTCCCAAGAACAAAAGTCAATCAAACAGTACAAAAAGTAGTAATTTATGTGGAAAACTAGCATTTTTCATGGAAAATTATGGCAATCAAACATAGTCCGACTATTGAAACAGATAGGGCTCTGAGCTTGTAGCTAGACTTTCAATCACAGGTGAAATAGCATCATGTGATTTAAAATATGACTCCAAACTTAGAGACGTATCTATTTCCCTAGAAATTGCCAATCAAACACACCCTAATATATTAATAAAACTTACTGCTGTGAAATTTTTTTCTTCTCTCTTTCCCTGCGTTTCTTGAGTTGTGTCTAAAAATATGACACCCATTGGATAACACAAGGCATGAAAGAAAAATCTACAAAATGAATTACCAAATTCATTTTCTATGAGGTTCATTTTCTTTCAGTAAGTCCATTATATTTTAGGCTTATTCTGATGTTGAATGAGTAAGTTGTATTGATGACTTGTTTTCTACCTCCGGTGTGTTTTCCTTTTCAGAGGGGGAGAGAGCGATGTTACCAAACTTTAATGTTGGGCACTAGCACAAATGGTGTAAAGGACCCGGCGCTCCCATGGCCCCTCGAGATTTGGCCTATGGGCCCCAGTGGCGCCGTGATTATGCTGGCCTCTTTTAAACTATATATTACTAACGTACTACGAAAGAAATTTCTAAAGCATTTCTAAATACTAAATCAGAGAGTGATCTTCAACTTAATTAGCATTTCTTGTTTGGATATCAAATAAGTTAATGTTTTCATACATTTATGAATGTCGATATATCCATCTAAATACTCAACTAGTCAAAAAAGCGTAATATATCTTCTTTAGAGCGAGTGGCAAGCAAACACAAATTTGAGATAGATCTTCAATTTGGTTAACATGTCTTGTTTGGATATTGAATAATACAGATAACATCTCTTTTGATATGGATGCGGATAACATGTTGATAAGCAAATTTCATTAATGGGGAAGGTGAACATGAACAGGTGAAAACATGTTGAATTTTCATGACTCAACTGAGACTAATTAAAACACAGTTAATAAATAGACACACGTTAAATTTCAAATAGCCAATTAAATTTTCACGACGCTCTTCCGATCTCGAGAGTTCATTAAATGCAGAAGAAATTTGCCCACATATAATTGTACGAATTTTTTTAGGATTACTGAGGTGTAAGACAAGTTTTAATTGTTTACACATCAATCATTCTGTGCAAAGACTTTAGGATTACTTTTACCGATTACATTTTGACTAACTGTTGAATGATCCAAATCATGAGATTTTGGGCAATAATTTATCAAATCTTCCATTGAATTTTTAAATGTGTTTAATTTAACACTTTAAACATCATTTTTTGGTCTGCTACTCTTTAAGATTAGCTTAGAAGATCAGACAAACAACAAAATATGATTAATGGGCCATAGCCCAATAACCTTTGAAAGAGTGGCAAAAAGTGAATCAATTGCCTACTTTTGATCACAAGAATACACTTTTTCGAGACGGGTCGGTAACAGCTCGTTCAGAATTACATTGTAGAAACTCAGTCACTTTATTGAGACAAAATAAGAATCAAAATGGACCGTGTACCTACTATTCAATCCCATTTTGAGCAAATAGCCAATGCAATTTTGAAGAATCATCCCATGATATGACCCCTTTCTTTTCTTGATTTCATTTTCTCTTCCACCTTTTTTGTTTTTGTGTCAATTTCATCCGCCATTTCATGACTTATTTTATCATCCTCTAATGCTCTTAAGCTACTCAAACTCAATCACTCACAAACGAGTGGATTTACCTAACAAGAAGCACTATATATAACTCATCTAACTTATTTGTGAACATTAAGATCCCAAAATTCACTTTTTCGCCTTTGAATTCAACATGAAAATGAATTATGTGTTGCCCCTACTTTTCCTGGTCATGATTTTCGGCACCAATTTTGTCCAACCTGACCCTGACCCGCTCCAAGATTATTGTGTTGCAGAAACAAAAACTACCCACAATTTGTTCTACAATGGGCAACCATGCATCAATCCTGAACTTGCCTCCTCTTCCCATTTTGCTACTTCTACATTGTCCAAAAGTGGTAACACTAGCAATCAATTTGGATCTAATGTTACCCTTACTAATACTAATAATCTACCGGGGCTCAACACCTTGGGTTTGGTCATGGCCCGGATCGACATTGCTGCTAATGGTCTAGTCCCACCCCATTCACACCCTAGGGCGTCGGAGGTTACAATTCTTCTAAAGGGTTCACTCCTAGTTGGTTTTGTCGATACAACTAATCGTCTTTATACGCAACAATTACGTCCTGGTGACTGCTTTGTATTCCCAAAGGGCCTAATACATTTTTTGTACAATATCGACGCGTCTAATCCGGCACGGGCTATATCAGGGCTAAGTAGCCAAAACCCTGGTGTCCAAACTACGTCCATGGCCACGTTCCTGTCCAAGCCGTTGATGCCAGATGAAGTTTTGAAGAAGGGATTTAAGGTAACCGGCCAAGATATCATCAGAATTAGAAAGAACCTCGGAGGGTAAAAGTTTATCAAGTAATGTTATATTTGTCGCCAACAGTGATCATCATATCTCATGTGATATGATGTCGTGAGACTCAAGCTAAATGACAAGTACACTGAAATATGTTGAAACAATAACTTATCATTTAATATCACACCACACAATGATAATCATCAGTAGTGACAAATGACATTACTAGATTTGATTGCAAATGCATAGCTATGAGAATATCAAATTTTTCCATGTTAATTTATGGATTTATTTATTTTAGGGAAATCAAGTTTGGTTAGGGTTTGGTAGGGTAGCCTTCATTGGTTTGGATTTAGGTGTGCACATAAAATGACATGCCAACTTTCACATGTTGAATAATATTCTGCCCATGTCATGTTCTAGTGTATGGTTATATTTCATTCACACAATATTAAACGGAACTGTTGAAGTAGAGATACGTGGTAAACTATGTCATTTATACTGTTCAATTTCAGCCGCACATGAAAAATTAATATTTTGTTAATTACATGTGCAGAGCGAAGATTTGAACGTAAATTCAAGACCTCTCAGTTCAAAATTGCAGTGTAGTGAATAATTATTGTCATTATTGAATATTGACATGAATAATTATTTTCGTTTACTTTTATGTCTGGTGTGTGTGCTTCACAGTTGTTCCAAATTAGATTGTCAACAATTAAATTAATTTTGATATTAATTTGTTGTAGGTACTAGGTAGTATTTGAAAATTCTGAATTTTCATTTAATTCCTTTTTATCAAAAAAAAAAAAAAACAAAATTGAAATACAACTGTAGCAAGGTTAAAACGGGAGACAACTCATCACGTGTTGATTAAGTTCAATTTGATGAGTTGTCTTCCATCTCATCGTGTTGAAGGAGAGAGATGTGATGAACCTTTTTTTTTTTCCTTGAATTGTGAAGTCATTATATGCAGGGAGACAATAATTTAACCCTTAATCAATGTGAGAAATATATTTAGATGTCATCAAATTACATGGGTCCTAATACCAATAGAGAATTTTAAGGTCTCATTCTCAACTAGTGTGATTTTTTTTATTTTTCGACTTCAAAACCCAAAAAAAGGGGTTGGGGACGAAAGAAAATCAAATCGTACAAAGAAAAACATAAATATGGGGAATCTAACCCTTAGTTAAAATGTGAGAAATATATTTGGATGCCATCAAACTAAATACGTCTTGTACAAATAGAGAATTCTCTTAGTGGGTCTCGACCTATTATTGACCACTCATATAGGTCTGACCCATGAAAAAAAAAAATCAAATTGTAGAAAGAAAACCATAAATGTGCCCCTTTATGTATCATAGACAGTCTGTTCATCTCGTTTTACAACGTAATTTAAAGGAACATTTATATTGTTTGCGATTACCAGGGCTTCACATTTCCAATGCAAGTATTCATTGTGTCATTAATATAGTAATTCCAAATAAATACATTAATATCAAATTCAGAATCTGATTCTCTGTATTATTACTTGAATAATTCAAATGGTTGTGTTTGCATGTGACGAAACGCCAAATTAGGAATTCAAGCCAAAAAATCCCCCTGAT
Source organism: Nyctanthes arbor-tristis (assembly GCA_963692815.1). Taxonomy (NCBI): domain Eukaryota; kingdom Viridiplantae; phylum Streptophyta; class Magnoliopsida; order Lamiales; family Oleaceae; genus Nyctanthes; species Nyctanthes arbor-tristis. The sequence goes on from CAVNYN010236305.1 coordinate 12,638, forward strand.
TCATTCCCATAAAAAATTCCCCACTTGCCTTATATAACACCGTAATTTGTAAAACACTTAAGTTATGACTTATGATTATTATTATTTTACCTCGATTGGCTTTATCGATATTATTAATTTCTTGACCGACGGTAATTTTACGCTAGTTAGATGTGAAGCTTTTGACTATTCACTGCATCATTTACACTATTTATCTTATTCTATTTAATTCTACCTCATACCCTACATTGTGCTTAGAACAAAATAATTATTGTTCCTTCTAATACTATCCACTCTTATCATTCATTCAATTTTGTAAAATTTTCTTATTCGGATCATTTGTGTATACCATGCATGCCCTGCAATTATAAAGGAACGAGATGCACATTTACACATCATTGTTTCAAAGGTTGTATTATATTGACTAGTGAAGGAATTACTACAGATCGGAAGATGTCATTGAGAAAACGAAAAGATATAATGAGATCTCTGAGTATCAAAGTATCATGAGCTCATACATTGATATCGTATCATTGATTGGTGATAAACACATTGAAAACATTGAAAAACACATTAAAATATCATCGTGCCAAGTATGCGCCCATAAGCCAAGATGTGCTCTTCCGATCTTGTTGAATAAATGGTTGGCTAAAATAGTTTGAATTGAAAATATCCTTTTGGGATGTCATCAGCTTCCTTGCATTATTTGGGTTGTCAAGTGAGGAACCATTTTTGGAAGTCAATTGACAATTCGAGAACAACAACGAATTTTTATGCTTTCACGTAATGTCCGCCTGTGAGTAACCTTTTTTTATTATCCTATGGGGTCCAAACCTTTAGATTAGAACCCAAGAACAAGGCAAACACGTAATCTGCCCTTTCTTAAAGGTTCCAAAGGTGATGAATCTACCAATTAACTTCACTCAATTAATTAATTAATTAACAAGTCATGTTTTCTTTTCTTATTACTTTTTCTTTAAAATTCAATGGTAATTCGAAAAGGGGGCAAAAAAAAAAAAAACTTGAATTAAATGCATTATTATTGGCACAGACTATATTGTAAACATCAAGGCTTTTTTGGTAACTATTTATAAATGGGTGGATTTATAAATAGATTTAAATTTCAAATTTTATATAGGCGTTGATATTTGATTGTATCATGTGGAGGTAATTATTAAAATAATATAAGAATTCAAGTCAAATCAAATATGTGATTAAATGTGGTGTTGTCACGTATTTAAAAGTTAAAATTTAAATTGGTTGATAAATTTGAGGTGTTTATAAATAGTTACCAAACATAGTGCAAGCCCGGTAAAAGATTGATCGGTACAAAAACCAGTTACAAGGGTGACGTTTATTAAAATGTCTAAGTTAAGAAAGATCATTCACAATTCAGTCTTGATTTATCATGGAACAATCAACAACTCATCATTGGCTATGACTTATGAGCATTTTTACGCTGACTCACTTTGAACATTTGAGCAGTTGTATATGAATTGATGATCATCGACCCAATGTGAGAAATTTATAGAAAAATCTGAATTCGTAAAAAAAATATTGAAAGAACAACTAAAAATTGTTATTCATAATCCCTCGAACGTCCAACTGTAAATACAATACCAATGTATCCCAAAATTGTTCCAAATCAATGGAACTCCCAACTCACTCCCCCAACCCCAAAAAAAAAATGAAAATGAACCGAATTAAACAATCTGTACAAACCTAATGAATAAAATCCAATTTTTTTTTTAAAAAAAAAAAATCAAATGAAATTACTAAATCCACCCAAACCCAACAACAGCTGCCGCTGCGATTGTACCTTCATGCTCCCCTGCTGATGAGGCTTGTACAAATCATACGGCTCCCAAAGAAAATCCAATGGACATGGCTTCTTCTCATCAAGCCTCACCCATGGCTTCCCCTTCCCACTCCAGTGAAGAAGACTCACTGGTCCGGGATGAAGCTCCCTGCACGATCCCTTCACGTTGTCCCCTCCCAATCCGTGCTGGTTCCATCTGTGATCAATCGGTTCCACATTTCCGCCAAATACCAGCAGAAACGGCGGCAGAGAACCCAATTCGTAAATCCGCTTCTTCTTCTGCAATTCCATCCAGTTCTCGATCTTCTTCCGGTAATTCCCTTCTCGCC
>CAVNYN010236309.1:0-80240 GCA_963692815.1 Nyctanthes arbor-tristis
AATAAGAGATGATTTTCTAAGGAGCTAGATTTGAGGAGCTAGATGGCCAATTAAAATCATCCAACTCACATGAATAAATAAGGGTATAAAAGAAAATTAATTATTTTTTTAATAAGAAAGTGAATTATATTTTAAGAGAGATGAAAAAGCAAATTAGAATATTTTTACATAAGACTGAAGTAGTAACTATCTCACTGTATGTAAAAGTAGTTGCAAATTGCAGCTACCCTACATATAAATCACACATGTAAAGTAAATTTGCTTCTCAAAATTACGGCCTATTTACGTGCAACGCACGTAACTACACTAGTATATATATAATCTCTCATTTTATGGTTCATCGTCATCTAGCCGGAGCCGTTGCCACCTACTGCCACCAATCCCGCTGACTGTGTTTCCACCACCACCCCGTGCCACATCTCGTCACGTTTATTATTCTCGATGACCAGTCCCTCGCGACCGCCACCAATGGCGACCCCAAATCTGCGCCGCCACCCCGCAAGTCGCCACCACCAACGAGCTTTTGAAACTCGATTCTTAAATTACCAACAATCGAAACCCATTTGATTTTTTAAGGTTTTTGATTAATTGGGGTTAAGATAGAGCATAGAGTTTTTCATTTAAAAAGCCAAAAGAAAATTTTTCAGTTTGTTAATATTTTTCTGTTGCTTTGTGCATCTACATTTGGATGCTTTTAGAACCTCTTCACTTTTTTTAGTATATTTCTTGAGTCTTGAAGTGCTCATTAGGAAAAGAAAAGTCCTTGATTGTTTCATTAGTTGTGAACTGAATTACTCTCGCGCTCATGGTGTTTTAAGTTATTTCCATCCAATCATATTATCCTATTCTTACTGAGAAATTTTTTGATTATTAAACTGAGAAGTGTTTGATATTTTATTGAATCAGCGTTTCTTTTTAACTTTTTTTTTTTGTGTCGATTCTAGGAGAATCTGCACTTGTTACAATTTGTTACCATGATTTTTCCCTCAGTTTGTTACGATGAGTTCTGTATTTGTTACTATGGTTACGGTGATATACATTCATCAGAAAATATTGTTACCGTGAATTTGTTATTATGTTTTCGTTCTTATTACAATAGTTTTCTATTTTTCAATATTTTTTCCATTTTCTAGTGATTTTTTGGCATTTGTTACTACGTCTTTTAATTTTACCAGTGATTTTTTTGCCATAGTTTTTCCAACTTGTTATTATGTGTTAGCGAGGATTGTTACCATGTATTAAAGCATCGACGGTAGTGGCCACGACGGCGACGGCACCAACTTATGTTACCAAGAGTAGGTGGTGATGGTTGTGGTGGTTCTGTTTCGCGACCACCATATGTATTAACAGTTGGTTGATTTACTAAGTGATGGCAGCCGTGACAGTGAGGCAACAACTATTATTAAGTAACAACATAAATTATATATATTAAAATGAATTTAATAACAATATAATAATAATTGAATTTAATAAAAATTGGTTTCCGGTACTTACGCTCTTCCGATCTGTTTTTACAAATTGTTTTAAAAATAAGATATTTTTCAAAGGGGGCTTTAGACAATTCTCATGCTTTCACTTGGATATGCGTTATGTTACCAAGAGTAGGTGGTGGTGGTTCTGTTTCGCGACCACCATAAGTATTAACAGTTGCTTGATTTTACTAAGTGATGACAGTCGTGGCAGTGGGGCAACAACTATTATTAAGTAACAACATAAATTATTATATATATATATATTAAAATGAATTTAATAACAATATAATAATAATAATTAAATTTAATAAAAATTGGTTTAGAGTACTTTTGTAATTGGATAGGGTATTTTTACAAATAGTTTTAAAAAATAAAATATTTTTCAAAGGGGGCTTTAGACAATTCCCCTACTTTCACTTGGATATTTGAAAAACGCAGCCATAAATTTGGCCACCTTACAAACACGGCTTCCGCAAATTGGGCTCACGTCAATTGGGCCGTTTTTATTTTATATATATATATATATATTATGGTTTGTTTTTGTTTGTTTTGCCTTTTTTTTTTCCACTTTTTTAAAAGGAGTATTGTTTATTTTATTACTTTTTTATTTTTTTATTTTTTTGCAAACATCATTTTTTTACTATGTAACTTTTAAAATAAATGTGATCTAATATATTTGTGACTTTTTTGTCAATAAATTATTTTATATGTGACTTTTCTTTCGTATACGTGACATTCAACTGTATAGTAACATAAATCACTTTTTATATGCGACTTCTTTAACTAATCGATTATTCTATATGTGAATTTTTAATTAAATGGTAACAAAAAATGTGACTTTTTAATTATACGTGACTTTTATACAATAGTAATTTTTAGCTCTCTCCATGCAAAAGGTCTTTATACATATAGGAATTAAAAAATCGCATATACAAAAATCTAATTAAAAAGTCACATTTAATCAAAAAGTCGAATATAAAAAAGTCACAGTCGCATATAAAAAGAAGTCACGCTCGTATATAGAAAAAGTCACACTTCATTAAAAGTCGATTTAAAGCTACACACAAAAGATCTTTACACATATAAGAATTAAAAGTTGCATATAAAAAAATCTAATTAAAAAGTTACATTTAATAAAAGAAAGTCATATATAAAAGTCACAATCATATATAGAAAATGACACACTTAACTAAAAAATAGATTTTAAAGCTACATGCAAAAGATATCTATACATATTAAAAGTCACATAAAAAAATTTTCTTAATTAAAGAGTCACATTTAATCTAAAAGTTGCATATAAAAAAGTCACATTCACATATAGAAAAAGTCAAAGTTAATTAAAAATTCAATTGTAAAATTACATCCAAATGATTTTTATACATATAGGAAAAGTCGCATATAAAAAATTAATTAAAAAGCCATATATAGAAAAGTCACATTTAATCAAAAAGTCGTACATAAAAAAGTCACAGTAACATATAGAAAAAGTCACATTTAGTTAAAAATCACATATCAAAAAGTCACAGTTACATTCACATATAGAAAAATTTATTCTTAATTAAAAAGTCACATATAAAAAGTTACATTTCATTAGCAAGTTGTATATAGAAAAGTCACAGTCACATATAAAAAAGTCACATTTAATTAAAAAGTCGCATATACAAAAAACCACATTTAGATAAAAGTTCACATGTGGAAAAGTAACATTGGTATGAGTTTTTAATTTTCTATGTGTGACTTTTCTAGTTAACTTATATGCAACTTTAGATGTGACTTTGAAATTTTTTATGTGACTTTTCTATTTGCTACTTTTAAAAATAAATGTGACTTGTTAATTTTTTATACGTGACTTTTTAATTAAACAAGTCACAGCTAATGCAACTTTTTAAAAAAGTCACACCCAATGTGACTTTTTTTTTCTAAAAAATGTGATATTTTTAAATTAAATATGATTTTTTTATTATTTGTGAATTTTTAACTAAATATCACATTTAGTTAAAAAAAATCAAAAGTAAAAAAGTTACATACAATTCAAAAATGTCAAATTGATTGTCTCACATTTAATAAAAAGTTACAGTCGCATATAGACTTATTGATTAACTAAAAAAATCACGTATAAAAAAAGCCACATGTCGTAAAGATCATATATAGAAAAAGTTACATTTAATTAAAAAGTCACACATATTGAAATAAGAAACACACATAAAAAAGGTCATATTTAATTTAAAAAAATTTACGTTAGTGGTCACTTTCTCTATTTAAAAGTCACAAACTAAAATGAATAAAAATATCCAAACAAAAGACTAGCAACAACTTGAGGGAAATAATTATAAAAAAAAAAAAGAGCTTGGTCAGTATAAATTTGGGCAGTAATTTTACGGTGATTAGGGAACTTTAACCGTAATTCCTCACCCTTAATCACATTAGGACGTAAATTTCAAACGTTAGGATATCTTGCCGTATTTCACCTAATTTTCCCTTTCTCAAACCCTCCATTAACAAAATGGGTTTTTATCAAAAACCTTTTTTCAAACTATTTGGGAAAAAAAAAGAGAAAGGAGAAAATCACAGAAAAAGAAAAGAAAGGCTGACGAGCCGGGCCAGCTCGGCCCAGCTTAGATTGATACCTGAGCACGTGGGATGGGCTAAGCTTTTCTGGCTGGGCTAGAAAATGGTCCAGTAAAAAATTTTGACTCGGGAATTGGTTCAGCTCATTTGCATCTCTTTATCAAAGGAGTTTAACTGAGGAGTCGGCTTGACTCATTTACATTTCCATATCAAACTCGTCTTATGCATCTTTTTTAAAATTTTTTACCAATTTTTGATACGTTTTAACTTTACTTTCATTTAAACATGAAAAAACTGAATTTTCATGTCTACACTTGTTAAAACTTCGATCATTACTCGCGCAACACTTCTAAACCCAGGGACGGATGTAACCACAGGTAGACATGGGCTAAACCGGATTTTTTTTTAATTTATACAGAAAAAATTAAAAAAATTATATTAATAGTATTAAATTTGTAATTTTTTGTGTTACAACCTGTATAAATTAAATTCCTTGATCCGCTACAGCTCAAAACCAAAAATAATCTAACAAACAAAAATATTTGATTATTCAGAACTAGAAAACACAAATGCAAATAAAAATAATCGGATGCCTTAGAGACTTATTGAATAACTGGGCTTTTCTAGCAAATTATGGCATCATGGGTTTCATCACATGTTTTACCAGCAAGAAACTATAGAAGAAAATATATGCTTCTAATTAAAGCCTACCAAACAAACAAACCTTAAAGTCTCAGTAAAATATTAGAATACAATTTACATACACCCACTTTACTTCTAAGCAAAATATGTTCCTGCAAAAATCTATGTATATATATGCAACCCCTTTTTTCTCATCTTCATTCATTCACTCACTCATCTGAACTTCAAATAGAAACATCGGGTTCGAGAATTAAATGGATTTCTCTTCATCTTCTAAGCTCTCATTTCTTGCATTCTTGCTGTTATGTGCCTATAGCACAACTTATGCTCAAGATCTTTCGATCGTGGGCTACTCACCAAAGGATTTAACGTGTATTGATAGGCTTATTAATCTCTTCGAGTTATGGATTGAGAAACACGGCAAGTTTTACAAGAGCCTCGAAGAGAAGCTGCATAGGTTTGAGATTTTAGATCGGAATCTAATGCACATTGATGAGAGGAATAAGGTTGTTTATAATTACTGGCTTGGATTGAACGAGTTTGCGGATTTGAGCCATGATGAGTTCAAGAAAATGTATTTGGGACTCAAGACTGATCAATTGCCTAACAGAAACCAGTCTCCCCAAGAATTTGAATACAGAGATTTTGTTGATTTGCCCAAGTCTGTTGATTGGAGGAAGAAAGGAGCTGTCACTCGAGTCAAGAACCAAGGCTCCTGTGGTATGTATTTATTCATTATACTGTCTAAACGAGTTTGCTCAATCTGACATGAAAGTATTATGCACTGCAGGAAGTTGCTGGGCATTTTCAACAGTAGCTGCTGTTGAGGGCATAAATCAAATTGTCACCGGAAATTTAACTGAGCTGTCTGAACAAGAGCTGATCGATTGTGACACAACTTACAACAATGGTTGCAATGGAGGGCTAATGGATTACGCGTTTCAATTCATTGTTTCTAGTGGCGGGCTTCACAAGGAAGAAGACTACCCATACTTGATGGAAGAAGGCACTTGTGAACAAAAAAGGGCAAGTGAAAAATTTAGTACTCAGATTACCATACCTGTAAATAGGATATATCTAGCTAGGTAAGCGCTGTTATTTGACACGTTCCATATCTGAAATTTTTTTCAGGATGAATCAGAAGTAGTCACAATCAGTGGTTACCATGATGTACCTGCAAATGATGAACAAAGTCTCTTGAAAGCACTAGCAAACCAACCTTTGAGTGTGGCCATTGAGGCTTCTGGAAGAGACTTCCAATTCTACAGTGGGGTAATGCTCATGTTTAATATTTTCTCGACCATCCAACTGTATTACTTACTGGGAAATTAATACAATTTTACGATTTTTAGGGTGTCTTTGACGGGCACTGCGGAACTGAGCTCGACCACGGAGTGGCAGCCGTAGGATATGGGTCGACAAAAGGTATGGACTACATCATTGTGAAGAACTCATGGGGTCCCAAATGGGGAGAGAAAGGGTACATAAGAATGAAGAGAGACACTGCGAAAGCTGAAGGTCTCTGTGGCATCAACAAATTAGCCTCTTATCCTACCAAAACCAAGTGACCCAACAAATCTCCAGTAGATTTTAACCCCATCCCATGTGGTTGTTATTGTTCACTTCATCTCCTATTTTATGCTAATCTGATCATTTTGAAATAAGGAACAAGTTCTGTTCTGTTATGTAACCCAGTATGTTACAGCAAATTTCTGTTCTCAAACTCAATACTTTTAAGAAAACGCAGCTACATATTAGAGTTTTATTCCATTGAACCGGAACACTCATCGCTTCATAATAATACACGCAACACATGTAATATAGTCATTCTGGTCACAGATTTACAGATAATTCTATATAGTCATACTTGAGCCGTGATACTCTAAATGTTGCTAACTCGACTGATAGATGCTTGCCGGCTGATACATGGACTTCTGAACCAGCGCAGGATCCATAAACCAGAATTTTCTTCTTCATTTTCATTCTCTTCAAGTGATCTTTCCTTGGTTTCAGGAGTGAAGAAATATGTAACCATCATTCCCACAAGACAAATCCCAACTAAGATCACCAAAGAGGCTGTCATTCCAATCCCTTTGGTATAACCATTTTCTTTCGTAATATGTGAAACCCATAAAAACCCAACTGAACCAATAATTGCACCCATCTTCCCGGCAGCTCCTGAGATCCCATGGCACGTTGATCGGAAACGAGCTGGGAAAAGTTCAGCTGGGACAATGAAGGTGGTTATATTTGGACCAAAATTTGAAAAGAAAAATGTTAGACCATACAAAAACATGAATCCTATTTTGTTGTCATGGTCCCAATATATGTAGTATGGTATTCCTGTTGCAAACAAGCCAAGTGCCATGAAGAAGAAGCCCATTATTTGGATTTTCATTCTTCCAACTCGGTCGATGAAGTGAACTGCCGCCAAATGTCCTGGAATCGTCGAACAGGCTGCAATAATTGCTTGAACTTTTGCATACTGAAAGGCTTCTTTGAACGCATTTACCTTCTCCTTCGGCCTAATATAACGCTGGTCGCCATATATTTTCGATTGGAAGAGGTTGCTGCTGTAGAAAACAATGTCAACTAGGAGCCAGTTGAGGGCGCACGTGAAAAGGTCTCGGCCATGGGGACGAACAAATTCTTTGGAGAAAAGGGAATAAGATGGTGGATTAATTGGGGAACTCTCCTCTTCATCTTCACTTGAACCCAATGAAACATTTAGCACTTTTTGCATGTCTTTGGCTGCCTGAATTGCATCTCTCAACCAAAGCTGTATACCTAAGACATAACCAGATTTCATTAACATAAATATATATGGAGACTCATTAGAAGTAATTTTGGAACAGAGTAGCACCTGGCTGTTTCAGGCATCATCATCCGCCAGTAATAAGTCAGTCCGGCCGGCACGGCACGGCACCAAGCATAAGAATAAGCCTCCAGGCCATGTCTGCCAACTCCGGCGTGTGGTCGGGCGGCAGATGGCCTGATGCACGGTTGAAGATGGCACAAACCACCATAGTCACACCAGAGCTAGCCAGAATCCCAAACCCCTGCATCGAGAAAATAGCAGCAATGAATGCCCCTCGAGTCTTCCTATTCGAAAACTCCGACATAATCGTCGCCGACAATGGATAGTCCCCTCCGATCCCGAGTCCCAACACGAATCTGAAAAACAAAAGAGAAACGAGGACAAGAGTCCTGGACTTGCCTAGAGACAATCCACAACCAATGGAGCTCAAGACCATCAGCATGAGTGCCGGAAAATACATTCTTCGGCGCCCTATTCGATCACCGAGGTATCCAAACACAAGTTGTCCGAAAACTGCCCCGAGCAGGGGCGTGGCGACCATGATCGTAGCTGCCACCACGGGGACTTCATAAAGCCGGTGCCCTCCATATTTTTGGCTGTCGTTATAATAGATGCGGCCAAGGAGTTTCATGATCGGATGGATGCAAAACAGGTCATAGGCATCGGTGAACAACCCCATTCCGGCCACGATTACAGCTTTGAAGTGATAGTATTGGGTTCTTGCCGAATCGAGGGCGGAAAGGACTCTGATCGCCATTGCTTAATGCTTATGCTTCCCTGATCGCATTTCTCCTTGGATTGAGTCCGAGTATATACACACACACAAAATCAAATATTTTAATGGCTACATGTGTTTCATACGCTTAGAAGTCCAAGATTAAAAGAAAGTATGAAACATAGGAAATGTTTTCATAATTACATTGGATTATATGTAAAGATAACAGGATTATTGAAAAGGACTTCCACTAGTGAAGTGATTCATTGTACTTGGGGTCAATTTTGGCAAGCAGCTTCCATGAAGCAAAATATATCACCCTAAAAGAAGATGGATTAAATGAAAGTAGTACAATCAACCAAAGATCTCATCAAATTTAGGTAGAAAAGTTTAGCTTGACCGGCAACTACTAGCAATTCTAGCTTCATGGCTAGCAATCCTAGGTGGGAACGGGTTTTTGGGGTTAGCTCACCCTTACACGGATCGCGACCCTTTATTCGGCCCATTGTAGGACTGCCATGACTTAATTAGGCAAGTGATTAAAGTGCCTCGGACCCCTATACCGAAAATGGCCCATCAAAAAATTTAAGGGCATGACATGTTAGAGAAATTGAAAGGTAAATTATGATTGTAATAAAGTGATGTGGTACGTAAAATTATAACAACGAGGACTCAGACATATGAAAGAATTCGATAGTTGCCAGTTCAGTTGCTGCAATTAGAGGGAGTGTAATTCACATTTAAAATGTTGAAGGGAAGGGAACCGTAGGGAGGAGTCGAGGCAGCGTTGGTCGCTGTCTCTTGATTCTTTTAGGACTTTGCTGTTTTCAACCTCACAAAGTTTTGGGGAACCCACAAAGAAAAACCAAAGTCAACGCGTCCAAATAAATTAGAGCAAAAATTATTTACTTAATTAATTAATTAATTGAGAGACTTTTAACACAGAATAATTGGCATGCATGCGCCATGGTATTATGATATAATAAATAAATAAATAAATAAATAGTCCCTACCTCCTACTAAGAGCATCCACATTAGTGTAGTTAAATTTAACTATCACTAAAAAGTAGACTTTAAATTATTATTAAATGACACATATACAAGTTAAATTTAACAATTATTAAAGTGTCACATTGGATGTGTTAAACAAAAGCATCACTAAAATCTACTTAAGGTCCAAATAGGCCATATTATTTTCAAAAATTATTGGTCAAACTTTATTAAATAAATTAAAGAGAAATTTTCAAAAATATTAAATTCTAGCAAATGTGTTAAAATTGTGGCTAAAGTTAACTATAAATTTAACAACCAATAAAAAAAGATTCTTTAAACAGTTTTCTTAATACCACAAATGTAGATAATTTTTTGAGTTGTTAACTAACAACCTAATTTAACACTATCAATGTGGATGCTCTAAGATATGCTTACTCTTAACTTTACTAAAACTAAGAAAAATTCAATTAATATTATTAGAAAAGTAAACTTTAAGAATATCTCCCCGATATATCTCTTCACTCACTACTACATCTGTCCAAAAAAGATAGTCACATTCTTTTTCACATAAATTAAGAAAAATTCATTTAATAGTATTGGAAAAGTAAATTTAAACATCGTTTTCCTATTATACCATTTCATAAACTAAAAAAACCTAATTTAATAGTATTAGAAAAGTAAATTTTAACATCGTTTCCCTATTATTTCACTTTAATAATTATATTTTTTTATAATTATACACATGAGATAGGAGTATATAAGAGAACTAATATTTCAACTACTTTTTAAAAAGGGAATTGGACTATATTTTACGACGGACCAAAAAAGAAAATTGGACCATCTTTTTGGGACGGGGTAGTAATTATTTCAGGCCCGTTCCTTCTTTGAGGCCCAAAAGGCAGCCGCCTCAAGCCCAGGAATAAGAGGGGCCCAATTAATTGAGTTATACCTAGCCCAAAACATACTAAGCTTTTTTTTTGTGGTAATTAGCAGAAACTCACTCATTGACGATTATAATTTGATTAATACTCTCTATTATAACTATTTTGATTTTTGTAGTAGTTATTGAAACAAATTGAAAAAAATACTTACATTAACAATATTTTGAAAAAAATTTAAAAAAAAAACTAAAAACATTAAACAAATTACCAAAAAAAAAAATCAATGCAAATATTAAAAATAAGACTTCTACCTTAATTAAAATTCCCACATTCTCTTTCATCTCAAATTATCACCAGTCACAACCGTCATCTCCATTTCCTCAAATACCAAGTCGACTTCGACACCAAGAGCAGAATCAAAGGAGGAAAACCTTCCAATAATTTCATACGAACAATCGGGGGGAAGTGTATTGTACCACGTTGACTTCAACCCCATTTTTATTTTATTTTATTTTTGTCTCTATCCTTGTAACTGCTCATTTGTGTATATTTGTGTATAATAATCCATAATTTGAAGGTTTCGTCTCTCTCCTGATTCTTCTTCCTTTGGATTTTGCGACGTGAATCGAAAAGCTCCCAAACTTGGTAACGTTGATAATATCGTATGGAATTTCTTAGTTTAATGGTATAAGTGCTTGATAATGTAATGTGTAATAAATTATATGGTAATATAGTAAATTACATGGGTCGAAAAAAGAATAACAGAATGTATTAACAATGTATCATAAACGATGATACAATGTGATGTATAATAAATTACACAGTAATGTACATTATATAATAAATTACATGGTAATGTAGTAAATTACATAGATCGGAAAAAGAATGACACAATGTATCAACAATATATTATAAATGATGACACAATGTAATGTGTAATAAATTACATAGTAATGTATTGAATTACATGGGTTAAAAAAAGAATGAAAAATCAGATTATATGTAATAATTCAAAGAATAGAAGTTTTTACTCTGATTCTACTCTTGGTGTTGAACTCGACGTGATGTTTGAGGAGGTGGGAGATGACGGTTGTAACTGACGATAATTAGAGATGAAAGAGAAAGATGGAGTTTTAATTAAAGTAGGAGTCTTATTTTTAGTATGTACATTAAATTACATGTTAATATAGTAAATTACATGGTCGCAAAAAGAATGACACAATGTATCAACAATATATCATAAACGACGACACAGTGTAATGTGTAATAAATTACATGATAATGTACAATGTGTAATAAATTACATGGTAATTTAGTAAATTACATGAGCCAGAAAAAGAATGACACAATGTATAAACAATATATCATGAACAATGACATAATGTAATGTGTAATAAATTATATAGTAATGTAGTAAATTACATGGGTCGAAAAAAGAATAAAAAAGCATAGTATATGTAATAATTCGAAGAATAGAAGTTTTTTCTCTTTTGATTCTGATCTTGGTGTCGAACAAGTCGATGTGGTGCTTGAAAATATGGGGGAGGAATGTTGCAATTGACGATAATTAGAGATGAAAGAGAAAGATGGAGTTTTAATTAAGGTATGAGTCTTATTTTTAGTATGTGCATTAATTATTATTATTATTTTTTGTATTTTGTTTAATGTTTTCTGGTTTTTTTATTTTTTCCAAAATATTATTAATATAAGTATTTTTGCAAAGATCGACGGTTATTGTTAGATGAGAGAGAAATTGATGTAATTAATGATAATTGTGGATAAAAGAGAATTAAGAAGTTTTAAATAGGTAGGAATCTTATTTTTATAATATTATTTAATTATTTGTGATTTTTTTTAATTTTTTTCCTTTTTTTATTATTTTCAAATTTTATTATCTTCAAAATTAGAGATGAAGTATTTTTCTAATTTTTTTCCAAGAACAACTATAAATACCAAAATATTTATAATTGATAGTATTTTTCTAACTTCTTACAAATATATCTACTTACATCAAAATTTTCTTTTTTTTTTTTTTAAATATATGTTCAGGCTTGAAATTTGAAACTAAGGGCCCAATCCTTAAAAATTTAAGGGTCTATTTTGGGCCAAAATTTTTTTTTTCAAATTCAGATTTAAGATAAAAAAAAATTAGCTGCAAAAATGAAACAAAACAAAACGTGTTTCTGGTTCCAGTTACCCAAAACCCTAAATTCCAAAATATCTCCAATTTGGGAAGAACTATTAGAGGTCACAATGATAAAAAAAACAAGGAATATAGCACTAAAAAAAAAAATTTCGGGGCCCCCAGGAAAGGGGCTCTACCCCCTTTCAACTCCCAGTTGATACTTACTATAGGGGTCCTTTTTTTTGGGGGGTTTGTCTAAAGCCCCAGTAACAATAGGACCAACACTGAATTAATTCACCTTATATCTCGTAGATAATGATGTCAATATGTATTAAATAAAGGCATATATATATAAATGTATAAAAAGTTCTAACTACATTTTAATAAAGAAAGTGGACTATAATTTGAGAGTCTTTTGTGTCTGCCTTTTATATTACTTTCTTATGCGTGAATCAATGAATCCTCTTTTTTTTTTTTTTGACAGCCAATGAATCCTCTTTTAATACTTCATCAAGCTGAAAAGGAATATAGCATTCAACAAGCTGAAAGGAATATAGGGTCCCCAATTAAAGTGTGTCAGGCCCCTCATCTATTAACTAATTACAACGCGGGTTCTCTCTGTCATCTAATTCTTTTTTTTGGATTGGCATCAGGTATCCCAACTTACGCCAGACTAATTCTGCGCCCCCAGGACCCTTGCCTCTAGAACCCTAGAGGAGGTAAATCGCGGAATCTGCCTCAACTGGTCCCTGGTTCCCCTCACAAGACTGTATACTTCTGTACATAGAGAAGCCTACAACCACACCTCCAACACTTGGCAATGATGTGTAAATAATCCCTCCAAATGCCTTTAATGGGTTTCAGACTCCCCACATTACCGTTAGAAACAAGCCTTTACGCTGATTGTTCGACCCGTTGAGCTATGCCGTAGGGGTCTTTGTCATCTAATTCTTGTCCATATGACTAGTGGCCGGTAAAGGTTATTTTAACTCATCTTGACAGTTATTCCAATGTGAAATTTGACCAGTATATAGATGTTGTTTTTTTTGTCTACATTCCGTTGTTGTTATTATTATTATTATTATTATTATTATTATTATTATTATTATTATTATTATTATTATTATTATTATTATTATTATTATGTGTCGTGTGTATATATTGCACATCATATCACATGACTTTTTTTTTTTATCAAGATACATGTATTTCAATAAATTTGAAACTTGTTTCAAATTTTCTTTACGCACAATTCATACATGAGGAAGAGATGACAATTTAGCCTCTCAGTGAAATTTCTTGAAAAGGTAAGGGCATGTTCTCTTTATTGTTTTGAGACCATTTTTAGTTTTCAGTTTTTTAAAACGCTAAAAATGTGTTTACTTTCATATTTTCAAAAAAAAATTTTGAAAAAGAGAAATTTTTTAACAAAGAAAATAGAAAATAATAAAAAGTCGTTTTGAGAGTTTTTAAACAAAACAAGTACTTAATTAAAAACAAAGAAAATGCTTTGTTTTGAAAATTTCAATTTCTCTCTCCTCTAATTTTACAACCCTTTGTCCCTCCTCCTCTAATTTTTCTCTCCTCTAATTTTATTCACGTGTCATATGCTTCTAAAGTTAGTTTTTTTTATTATTATTAATTTTTTTATTTCCTTTTCCCTCATAACAAACTATAGCAAACTTTCATATTTTAATCTTGGTAATGATATATTAGAACAAAATAATTTTTTTAATGAAAGAACAAAATAATTTAATTTACTTAACAAGTAAATAAATTCTCAAAATGTTAAAAAAATCATATTTTCCAGTTTTTGGTTTCTTAAAACAGTTTTCTAAAATGACAAAGTAAACGCATTTTCAGAAATTTGAACACAAGCACTCAAAAGTCAAAACAAAAAGTTGAAAATAAATTGAAAACTCAAAAATACAAATTTGAATCACAAAAAAACGCAGCCTAAATTTTTCAAATGATTTTCCAATATGAGAATAATAATTATTATTACTAGTCTTTATTTTCGTAAAAAGACAAATAATAGCTTCTCAAGGAAAATTTTCAAAAACCTTCCGGAAGTTTTATAACAAAACTTCTTACTTTATGTAACGTGTATAAATACATACCACGTGTATTTTGTACATATACATGACGTGTATTTATACATACCACACGGATGAGAGGTTTTATTGAAAGTTTTGAAAATGGACTCAACTCCTCAAATAAAAAACAAGTTTATATATCTAGTACATTCGGAAAAGGAAAATAAGTATATATAATTGGGACGGAGGGGGTATATAATTGTAACGCATTATTTTATTATTAGTTTAAGGTTTTCTGAAAAGTAAGTCTTTTTAATTAAATAAAAAGTGAACTAATAATACAATGATACCACCAAACACGTCACTGACACATAATTCTAATATAAACATGCCAATAACTATTTTCTTATATTTCACTAACAGCGGCGCAAATATTATACAAACATGAAGCGTAAGATAGGTAAAAAAGAGAGAAGCTGGTATGTATATTTATGTCCAAAACCTTTCGCACAATAGACTTTTGAAGAAAAAACAGCTGAACCCAAATTACTAAGCATTAGTAACTTGATTATTAGTCGATGCTTGTCCGCAGATGCAGGGATTTCTAAAGCAACGCAAGATGCACACACCAGCGGTTTCGTCTTCGTTTTCATTCTCTTCAAGTGATCTTTTCTTGGTTTCACGAGTGAAGAAATATGTAACCATCATTCCCACAAGACAAATCCCACCTAAGATCACCAAAGAGGCTGTCATTCCAATTCCATTTTCTTTCTTACAGATGAGAAGCCCATAAAAACCCGACTGCACCAATTATAGCACCGATCTTCCCGGCTGCTCCAGAAATCCCATGACAAGTTGATCGAAATCGAGCAGGGAAAAGTTCGGCTGGGACAATGAAAGTGGTTGTGTTGGGACCAAAATTTGAGAAGAAAAACGTTAGACTGTACAGAAACATGAATCCTGTATTGAAGTTGTCCTTGTCCCAATACATGTGGTATGGTATTCCTATTGCAAACAAGCCGAGTGCCATCATAAAGAAGCCCATCATTTGGATTTTTACTCTCCCAACTCGATCAATGAAGTAAACAGTGACAAAATATCCTGGAATTGTACAACAGGCTGCTACAATTGCTTGGACTTTTGCATACTGAAAGGCATCTTCAAAAGCATTTACTTCCTCTTTTGGCCGAAGATACCGATGATTATTGTATATTTTTGATTGAAAGAGGTTGCTGCTGTAGAAAACGATGTCTCTTCCGATCTAGTTGGTGGCACAAGAAAAAAGGTCACGGCCATGGCGACGGAGGAATTCTTTGGAGTAAAGGGAATAAGATGGTGGATGTGGAGGACTCTCATCCTCTGCACTTTGACTCAATGAAACGTCTAGTACCTTTTCCATGTCTTTCGCTGCCTGAATTACATTTCTCTCAACCAAAGCTGTATACCTGATATATGTATACACATAAATATATTTGCAAACATGAATATATATGACTAAAATTAACTAGGATACGATTTGATGCACTCGTGTGTAATAAAAACTGTGCCTATCTAGTTCGAATGTAGCTGAAAACATCCAAAGTATGTTTGGGACTTGGATTACAGGACTAGGCATTATCGACCAAGAGAGTCATGTAATAGATGTTAATTCTTGTCTAGCTGAACCGTAGTAAACGAGAGCCAGGTAATAAATTATTAATTTGTCCCTGTTCTTTTATACACGGACTACATAGGAACAAAGAACAATGAAACCTTACCTGGCTGTCTCAGGCATCATCATCCGCCAGTAATAGGTCAAACCGGCCGGCACTGCACCTAACATTAGTATAAGCCTCCAGGCCAGGTCTGCTGACTCCGGTGTGTGATGAGGTGGCGGGTAATTGGAACCACGGTTGAATATAGCACAAACTATCATAGTCATAGAGGTGCTCACCAGAATCCCAAACCCCTGCATGGAGAAAACGGCAGCTATGAATGCGCCTCGAGTGTTCCGATTCGAAAACTCCGACATAATCGTCGCTGATAACGGGTAGTCCCCTCCTATCCCAAGTCCCAGCATGAACCTGAAAAACCCAAGAGAGAGCAGGACAAAAGTCCAAGATGTGCTTAGAGATAATCCACACCCTATTGAGCTTAAGACCATCAGCGTGAGTGCCAGACCATACACACGCCGCCGCCCTATTCTGTCACCGAGGTAACCAAACACAAGCTGCCCGATAACCGTCCCAAGAAGTGCGGTACCAACCATGAAAGATGTTACCACTGCTGAGACTTCATAAAGCTGGTCATCTTTGTAATAGATGCGGCCAAGGAGTCTCATGATTGGAGGGATGCAAAACAGATCATAGGCATCCGTGAACAAACCCATCCCAGCAACGATTATGGCTTTGAAGTGATAGTATTGTATTCTTGCAGAGTCGAGAGCAGAAAGAACCTTGAGCGCCATTGTAGAATTCCCACCTTTCTTGATCAAGATGAAATATATTATACACAAGAGTCAAATTTCGTACACTCGTATTTAAATACTTAGTCCAAGATTGAAAGAAACAATGGAGGCTGGAGGGGAATTTCCTAAGAAAACTACAAGTCAAGACTTTTGGGGATTTTTATGTTGGAGTCAACCAGAGAATATGCGAATATCAGTTAATATCGTAAGTTTGTTTAGAATGATAAGGACGACTTGTGAAATTTGATTCAAGGGAAATCAGAACTCATAATTTTCTTTCATTTGGGGAAGAAGATTTTATTAGGTTGGTTAGGGAAGCAACTTATTTTTTATTACTCACTGACTTGAGATTTTGACATTATTTGGCAATGAACACTATTATATGCTTACATATGGGTCCACTAATTGTCACCATTGGAAACAAGAAAAGCTCATGTGAGAAAGACAGGTAAGTCCTTTGATGTACAGATCTTAATGAAATTAGAATGAATTGATGACTGGAAATTTTCAATTATTTCCATGAAGTTTCAGGTTCACCACATGAACATGATAAGATTATTATATGGCTGTGGACTCAAATGCAGTCAGCCAAATGGAAGGACTAACAAAAAATAGCCAACCCAAGGAAAAGAGAAGGACAAAGAAATACCCGGTATACTTGGCAAGCAGCAAACCACATTATTCCAATAACACTAGACTACTGTGAAAGATAAATTAAGATAGATGATCCCCTGTTACATTTAGTCTTGAATCTCCAAATCAACTGTAGTAGAAGGAGAACTCAACGAATCAGCCTTGACTTTGCATTCTTCTTGGCTGTCGAGTGCTTGAGAGCTATATGATAAGTGTAGAATATTACATTTGATCCAAATAAACAAGGATCCAAATTTGTCAAAGACATAGACTACTGCTAGCAACTTCATTTTGTCATGGTATAGATCAGCTCTGCATCTATTAAGGTCTTGCTGACATGGAATATCTTGTCACTGCATTGTCCCAATATTGCTTCCACTGCGTATACTCACTAGCTTCACGATAAGCTTTGTTCCTGTGTGACTATCACTGGTACTAAAATCAACTTCTCTTTTAGAATTCTGAAAGCTTTTATATCCTAAATAAATAATCCAGTGCATCTGTCACTTGGTACTTCTAAAATAATTGCAGACTCATGGTACATCATACATAACTAAAGCAATACTTGTAGCAATAGAAATCATGAACAGAACACGCATAGCCTTTATACTATGGAAGTACAGGTCAGAGACAATGGCAAAATGAAATACAAGTCATGAGTTGATCAACCAACTTGGATATTATGACTCAAAAGCAATAGAAGAAATTGTATGATTCTGAACATCATATGCATGACAAAAATATTCAGTGCAGCAGTTGACAGCAAGAGCAAGCATTAATCCGGATAATATATAGAGATGGATGCATTGTCTACAACATAGGCTAAAATGAAGGAACCTGCAACTGCTAAGACATGACTCTCGGATGGAGCTTATGGAGACTCGAAAAGGTGGATTAATGCCACCCTACGAGCCTCTGGTAATCCCGATCTTAGTACAATACATTGAATGCTACTATCTGTAATTACATATATGAAATATCTGGGTTCAACAGGTCCAGGCAAGCTGAAGGAAATACTGAAATGTCCCAGCGGGGAAAACAGGCGAACTCTCTTGTTGCATATAATTGGTGATTGACCTATGGAAATTTCACCACCACTCATTGTGCCCTGTATGTACACCTTCCCATCAGAGTGGAGATCAAGCTTCAGGTCACCTGCAACAGTTATCCCCAATAGTTACCGCTGGTTCGTTTGCTTAAAATTTTCTTTCTTTTCAACATATTTCATACTCATTCAGCCTTAGGGCTTACAATAAATTCAGTAGTCAACTCCCTCACTAAACCTATTTGAAATCCAAAAATGCACAGAATCATGTTACAAAGCAGGAGAAATCATTTCAATTTCCAAGTAGTTCCCTTTTTGACACCTAATCTTAACTCTCAGCCTTTCTCATATCTCTAATGCATCCGGTCATGTTCTCAATTAGATTTAAATAAAGAAAGCATTTCCATCTAATACATATACCTGTACCGGTCATGTTCTTTTCTAAGTATTTTCAAACAGTGGCGGACCTAGGGCTGCGAATTGCTAGGCTCAAGCCTAGCAGGAAAAAACTCCATTTCTTTAATTTTTCTTTTCTTTTCTCCCCCCCCACCCTTTTTTTTTTTTTTTTTTTTTTTTTTTTTTTGTGGGGGGGGGGGGGTTGAGTAAAAGTGAATATCTGTGTTGCCAAATTTTTTTTGGAAATTTTACGAACTCACAAGTAAATAATGGTGTTTGATCTTTAAAGTTCGGGCTTTATCTTAAAACTGTATCTGAGTTTAATTTTTAAAGTAGATTCAAGTTACATTCTATATATATATATATATATATGAAATGTTTGTTATTTTGATTTAACTCTTAAAGTTTGAATCTCTTATGTGACATATGTTTTTGTGACTGCTAATTTCTTGTTCTTTGTTACTATTAATATCTCTATCTCTGCCTTCTTTCAAATACCTAATGAGGAAAAGCCAACCATTTGGACACAATATCAAAGCTTTCTTTAGACGTAAATTTGGACTCAGTGATAATGGGTTGGACGATTCATTGTTCAATACGTTTTTAAGCATTGCAATAAAATTTTTGCTAGCCCACTAAAAAAATAAATTCTTGTTCCTCCCCCGTTTTCAAATCTTTTGAACTGCAGGGGCAGATTAGATTTCACACTTCATATACCACCATAATTCTTATTTACATTGACGCCAGGAGTTCCGATGCTACAGCTTATAAATATATTAAGAATACATATGTGCTGAAAGGGGAAAAAATAACAGTTACCTCCATCATTCTCCATATTTGGTAGGCGAACTCGAAATAGGAACAAAGCCTCCCGAATGTAGATTTCCACAGGATCAGTTGATCCTGGTCTACCATCCTTGGCTGCACCTTCAGTACGACAGTTGGCTTATAAACTCCAGAAGATGGTAACGCTTCCATATTAATGATGTTCTCAAACTTTAAAGCCACTGCAGATGTGATGACAAATCTTGACGAGACCGTTACAGTAGAAAAATTTCTAAATCAAAAAGATTAGTTCAAAGTGAAACTGAAAGTCAGAAATCTTCTGTAGGTATCACTGTAAACAAGAGGCATTTAACTGCTACTTCGAGCAATAATTTGACACAGAATCAAGGAATAAAGTGTTTTCCTATGAGGAAAGTCTTCTAAAACTAGAACTCAAGCCCAATACAGCCACATCTTATAATTTTTGGATCTATTTACTTTCGAGGAAAATTCAAACATAACATAGTATGAAACTGGAAAAACAAATGCATATGAGTTAGTACAAAAATGAAGCCTTCATGAATCCACTTTACCCTGTAAAGGAAGGAGAAATATCAACTTTTAATACACTGGAAGCGGTATCATAGAAGCTTTCAAAAAAAAAAAACTACTGGAGCGCACAAGTCAGATCTGAACTCATAAAACAGGAGAAATCAAACAACATAGCATGTCACTTGTGCACATCCAAAAAATAAAACAGAAGAAAGCATACGGATTCACATAAGATAATAAATCAACAAGCTATTTCTTACCAAAATGATCCGAGTATGGTTTCAGAAATGAATTTGAACAAGAAAATGAAGGAAAAATATACAGGAGCAAGATAAAAAAATCAACAGGATTATAGGGATAAGAAGGAACACGTCTTGTGCATGCACTCATGACTTGACATCTGAATGACACGGATGCAACATGCGTGTCTATACGAGAAACTGGCATTTAATCCTACCCTCTATTGAGATTAATGCAAATATATCATAAGCCCAACGCCATAATTGCAACTTATGTTGGTAAGTAATCTATTTCTTAGCATAAACCTGTCAAGATAGCATACCATTGACTAAAAGCAACAAACATAGACCATGTTCAAAAACCAATTTTATTTAAAAACGCAATTTGGTTAAATTAATCACATCCACATATTTGACACGACCCACTTTGTACTGCATAAATATCAACCACTCATTCTCATAAAAACCAATTCTATTTTTAAACAAAAGCACACTATAAACACAAAAGGAAAATAACATAAATCTCTTCAGGCACATAGAAAGTAAAGAAGGAATAAAAGCTTCTAAAATTCCTCATACATTCAATAATGTTGATGGGGCATTAACAGAAATCACTCCGTCCATAACTATGGAGAAAGGATTAAGAACCATTTGAAAGAAATTATTAGAATTCCGGAATACAAAGAGAGAAAGTTCAAATTCTTTGTGAATTCAATGAGAGAAAGATATTAGATAACAAGAATAGCACATCATGAAAACTGAAAACTAACACAAGTTGGAAAATCAAAATAAGTTCATTCCTGGGAGCAAAAATGCCTTTCGAGTAGAGGCTTAACGTGAATATCCACTGGGGGAGCCAAGTGACTGGCCCCCACTGAAAATTGTGTAGTTCTTTTTTCTTTTTTTTTCCATTTAAGGAGAAAAAATAAAGATTTAGACAAGGAGAAACTAAGCTAAGCTAGGCTTTCCTAAATTGAAAAAGATGGTGAAAATACCAGTGCGTGAAGATTCCATAATTTTGAAAAAGTTATGATGCATATTTCGGTTGGATTTTGAAAAATATGAAACGAATAGTAAAACAGAGACAGAAAAATCATGTCAAGAGCATTCATTTTATGATTGAAATGCAACTAAAAAATCAATGTATTCAACAATATTTTGTTTAGTATTATATTGCCACATTTTAGGAAGAAAAGCTTTTGAATTAAATTGGGCCCTGCAGAATTTTTGTATTCGCTTTGCCACTGAATATCCATATGTAATCAAATCCAAAAATCATATAAGGCAAACTCCGCAATAATCACAATCAAAATAAATTAACATGATTTACAAAGGCATAAATTACAACTGTCAGTAAAATAAAACATAGATGCAAAGCACGTTAAGTATTACAATACAATATCCCCATATATAATTAAAAGCAAATCTTTGCATTCGACACAACTTCACATATCAATCATTAAAAAATGCAGGAAACGGAAAGAGTAAACAAATTCACTGACAGAGATCAAATACCTATAACAGAAAAGCAGGAAGACAGAAAAAATAAAACTCTATAGTTCATACAATATCATTTAGTTATGAGTGACGTTAGTGCCAAATTAACTCCACGATTGAAAAATAAATAAATAAATAAATATGCACAGGTATGTCACCAAAATTAACATTATTATTATTATAGTATCATTATCTGTGTTTATTTTCCTTACCACTTAGTTGAATATGCTTTTGAATGCCAGACTTGTTAGATTAGCAAACGCGTAATAACTATGGACATCCATGAATTCTTGTTCTCAGCTCAAAGGATTTACTTTGCTCTCTAAATGGGATGCAGATAGCTAACCTGGAGGCGAGAAAATGAAATATACAAATGTAGAAGCGTGTTTGAAATACATGATTCCTCTTCCGATCAACATTCAGGCATTGTGTATACACAAGAGAAATTCCAGCCAATCATATCCACAAGTAAAATTTAAATTTGAGGCAACATCAATTGAAGAGCTCATTACTAGCATTCTCCAAATTTGAGGCAAAACCGACAACATCTTAAGCTCCCAAGTCCCAACCATTTATCTCTTTTTCTTCTTCCTCGGTTGGGCTGCTCTCCTTTTTTCTTTAAATATTTCTGCTTCTCTCGAAAGCTGCTTGAGAAGAGTTTGCGCACAATTATGTAACTGATATCCCCACAAACAGCATACATGAACTGCAATTGATATCTTTCTTTTACTTTAAT
This sequence comes from Nyctanthes arbor-tristis, assembly GCA_963692815.1. NCBI lineage: Eukaryota > Viridiplantae > Streptophyta > Magnoliopsida > Lamiales > Oleaceae > Nyctanthes > Nyctanthes arbor-tristis. The sequence goes on from CAVNYN010236309.1 coordinate 22,560, forward strand.
GAATTCATCCTTGTAAAAGACCTAATAAATCTGCTCAGGCTGAGTGCCGGCAGTTGCAGGAAGGGAGGAAGAACCGGCGGCCGATGGAAAACAGTTGCACTTCCGACAGCCGGTGCCATCTAAATCTGGCCCGATGACGGGCAGGAGGAGTGGACACCTAGACAAGTATCAATGCATTTAACATGGTACTCATGGCCAAAGTGGAATGACGCGAACCTCTTCTCCAGGGGCAAATGGCGCAGCCGGCAGCGGCAGCCGGAGTGCTTAATTCTTGTGTCAATTTTAAATATTCGGAATTAAGGTTTTCGAATGGGTAATTTGCGTATGTCGACCTGTTGTCAAATCGACCATATGTATTCTAACTTTGTTATTTCAACCTCAACTAGGCCTGGCTGTCGGATCAGTCAGTCCGGGTTAAGCCCAAACTCAAAATCTACCTGATTAAAAGTTGGATTGCCTTATTGAAAACAAAGACCAGCCCGATCGGCCTGTCAACCCGACCCAAACCGACCCGTCGGTTTGCGTCGAGAACTTTTTTTTTTTTTTTAAAGCTTAGCCCAAGTTCTCTTATTTTTTTTAGGCCTATAATTTAGAGCCCTCGAAAAACAAAGAAAACCTAATTCTGAATTGAAGCCGCCAAGAACCCAGATCAGCTCTCTCAAGCGTAGCCAACGTCTCTCTCTCTCTCTCTCTCTCAAGAAGCCAACATTGATCTCTCTGACTCTCTCTCGGTAGAAGCAACGGCAAAGCAAGAGAAGAAGGAATCAAAGGCAGTGGCGGACGCAGCAACGCACGGAAACAAAGGAGCAGCAGCTGTGGTGGTCCAGCGGAAGAGAAGAAGAGAGCAGCGGCGGCTGCGACCTGGCGCAAGGGAGTAGGGCTTCAAATGGAGATTTTGCTATTTTGATTTTGAGTTGAAATTTGTTTTTTTTTTTTTTTTTGATACATGAAATTTGGTATTTTGAATTTTTGATATTGTGAATCTGAAATTTGAAATTTGGTATGTTGAATCTGGATTTTGTGCTTGGCTACTTGCATTTCTATGGATCTCAAGTTCTTAAGGAAAATGCAAAGTCTAAACATGTTTTCAAGCAAAAAATAGCTCTGTATTTGCATTGTGATGGGAATTGGGATTTTTAAATATAGCTCTGTATTGATGGGATTTTGAAATATAGATATGTATTTTGTAATTTGCATTGCGAAATAAGGATGGAGATTGGAGAATGCAAAGATTGAACACGTCTTGACGCAAAAAAAGTTCCGATAGGACCAAAACACGTTTAAAGAAAGGGCAAAAATATTTTAAAAAAAAGCTCCAAACCGATTAAACCGAACTGGGTCGGACCGGTTTGATTTTGACCGAGTTTGACCGGTTTGCCCGGCCATACCCGCGAACCGAACCGGTCGGTTCCCCTCTTTAAACCCGCAGACCAACCCACCAGAGTCAAAAACTGATCCAAACCGACCAAAACTGGGTCTGGTAGGTCCAGTTTACTAGGTTGGCGGTTTTTTCACCCACCCCTCAACATATCACTATACATTACAAAAAAGACCTTACTATCCAAATTTGTAAACTTTATTATTGAAATTACCATTTTATCCTTAATCTCAATTCTCCATTAAAATATAGAGTCAAAGATTTATATTTCTTGTAGGATTTTAACGAGAGATGACTAAGAAACTTCACACTCAGCTAGCGGCGAAGAAGTCGGAGTTTTCACTAGAGATTCCAAAAGACATTTTAATTAACTGGATAAATAGAAAGGTCTGATTTTTTTGTGGTGGTAGAGAAGTAATACTATAATAACATTTGAATTTGATATATAAAAATATAATTTTTTGTCTTTATATTTTACTTGAAATTAAGGGTAAAATACCTTAAAAAAGAATAATATTTTAGAAAAAATAAAATAAGGGTAAAAAGGTAATTTTAACAATAGAATTTGACAAATTTGAAATATAAGGTTCTTTTTACAAGGAATAGCAATACGTTAAAGTTGAATTCACCAAGTTAGAAATTATAAAGTCCATTTTCGTACCACACTAAAAAATATAATCCATTTGAGAAAATTAGCTGTTTTCCAATTCACCACAATTTGACAACGAAACAAGTAGGTATCTACTGATAATAATTCCCTAATTACGAATGCATAATGAGCCGGCCGGTTCGAGCGGCTCGTGACCTTTGTCAGTAAAAAGCCCGAGCTCATTTAAGACTAGCCCAGGTCGGAGTCAAGCCCCAAATTCAGGGGCTCGTCGAGCCGGGCCAACCTGTGTGGCTCGTCGAGCCTAACGGGCCGTCCCTTAATTACTAGCCTAACGGGCCGACCCGTGTCAAACTTAGGCTAAGCTCATAAAAGGCCCGAGCTAAAGCTCGAACCGAGCTTAAATTTCTAGAGCGAGCCGAGCCAGGCTTTGGCTCGGGTTTTTAGGCTCTCGATCAAAAAAGCCGAGCCCAGATCTAGGCGAGCCGAGCCGGCACGGTGCAACTCGGCTTGTTGACATGGCTATCCCTAATTCAAGCAACAAAAATATAACAATTAAGGTCATCTTGTAATCCTAAAGTAGGTTCTTCTCTATTTATTTAAGCATTCTCCACATACCAATTGGGATTAAAGAAAATACGAATCAAAGATAATCATTTAATAATTAATTAATCTAAGTATGGATTAATCAACTAAATTTTTAACTATCAATAACCCATGATATTAAAGATGAATTAACATTTGAATTGATTATTTAAATAAGCAAGAACCATAAACGTTTCAGATATATGAATTAACATGATATCCAAACAATTACATTTATCAAACACACAACATCTTCAACCTAATCAAAATAAAGGAAGATAAATAGATAGAACACGACATAAATTCAAGTAGAGATACTATGAATTCTTCCACACAAGCTTCTACTTTCTTGCTTGGTCCCTTGCTCCTTTCTCCACGGTTTTACTCTCTGAAAAATTGTTTCCAAAGGCCACAAGATTGCCCCTTAAATAGAAAAAATAACTCCAGTTGCTTACTGCAACTTGAATGAGATCAATTGGACAACTTACTATCTTTCAATCTTATAACCAGCTAGCATGTGTAACTCGAGGCCAATTTTTGTCTATTTTGTGATTTGTGTTTGAAGATAATGTCGAAAGTTCCCACTTGAATAAACTTTCCAATGGATCAAGAATCACTGAGTTTGAACAAGTATAGCTCAAGATTTGCTTGGAAAACTAACGACTACTTAAGTGGCGAGTTGATAATCAAACATTTTTGCATTATGTATATTGCCAACTGTTTTTGGCAGACATGGATTTCGAATTTAGAAAAGTGCTCAGTGGTCAAACATTTCTACAAGATGTATATTGCCAACTGTTTTTGTACTAGCTTCTCAATTTGGAAAAGTCATATACATGAAGTTTGTATATTTAACTCTTACCTTTTTACTCAAACTTGAATTACTCAAATCTAATGTTCAGAACTTCACATATGGTCAAAGTATTGAACACTATCCTAATAAGATAACAACTTGCATATTGGATGATGATTTTTAATATTATTATAAACCGAATTTGAATCTAGCCATAAAAGATAAACTAGTTATCAAATTATCTTTTCAATCTAACTTGAATCATATTATTTGGATGTCTATAAAACATGTTATTGTCATTTTATTGAAGCACCAAACTAGTACTGTATCAACTTACATTATTATATTATTATTATTATAATTATTATTACTATTTTTTTTTTCTGGACTATCTCTGGACTTAAAAAATTTACACTCATTCATTGTCAGTCATTTTTCTAACAAATTTCTTATCTTCTTTTGTCAAAGTTAAGAAACTTGTTTAGGTGACAAAAACAAGGAATTTTATGTACAACGACAAGTCTTCATTTGTACATGAACAATTTTATTAAAACTAGCAAAAATGAGAAGAGTTTATCAATGATTTACATTTAGAACCTCCGTGACACCATGACTACCAACTATTCAATTGTAAGAATGGAGAAGATAACTAGAATTGAATTGAAAAAACTAATACCACTGCAGTTTTAGGTGAAAAACAATTTAAAGATGGATAATTGATTGTTTCGCTTTAATTTTAGATTTTAGACCTTGACCGAAACCAAGAGGAGAAAACAATATGCTTACATTAGAATCTATTACTAGTGCTATTTTATTAATGAATTTCAAATTTTGTAGATAATGTTTTTTAATTTTCATTATACATTTAATAATAAAGTGTGTCTATATATATATTAATAGAAATCAAACAAAGAGCGAAGTATATCTTGGTCCAAAAAAAAAAAAAAAAGATGCGAAGTATATCAATTATTAACCTGGACCAACACCATCCGGTTACTGACATCATCAAAATTGAACCAAATCTAAACTAAAAGTTTTTAGTTCTTTTTCAATTCCTAAAATGACAAAACCAAAGCTGAAGCAAATATGACACCAAATATGTCGTAAAGGTTGTAACTTGTAAATGTGAACCTCTGATGAACCCAGCTCATTTCTTAGAATGTCGTTTCCTAGAAAGTATAGAAAAGCATTCTCACCAACACAAAAAGGGAAATACCAAAAATACGATTCATCAACAGTCACACACATGCATGCACACAAATAAATAATTGGCAACTTCTTGTTGGTCTTGCCTCTATAGGTCAGTTATTTGGGGGCCATGTCACCATGAGACAGTTGATCGAGCTAAATATATGTGGCCAATAGAGCTTATATTACAAGATACCATCAACATGTCATTCACTAGTCCACATCAGCAGATGTTGATGCCTCCAAGCAAACAAGGAAAACATGGACATATAATTGTTTCTCTGTCTACATGGAGGCATCCACATCAATAATAGGCTAGTTCTAGAACGGGACTGAAATTATAAAACACCAATTTGTTGAACATTATATGTATGAAGAAACTGCATGCCATTGATGCCAAAATATTAACATACAGCAACTGACAGCAAAAAGAAGCATTAGCCCAGATTATACATCAGGATGGATGCATTGTTTGCAACATCAAAATAGGTTCAAATGTAGAAACTGGCAATCACTAAGAAATGCACTCTCAAATGGAGTTTATGCGGCCTCGAAAACTTGGATTAATTCCGCCCTAATATCATTTTGCAATCCAGATCTTAGTACGATACACTCAATGCCACCATCAATCATTGCATATACGGAAAACCTGGGTTCGACAAGTCCAGGCAAACTAAAGGAAATACTGAAGAGTCCAGGTGGCGAAAACAGGCGAAGTCTCTTGTTGCATCTAATTGGTGATTGTTCCACGGAAACCTCACCACTATTCATCCTGTCCTGTGTGTCCACCTTCCCATCAGAACAGAGATCAAGCTTCAAGGTACCTGCAACAGCAATCCCCAATGGTTATCTTAGGATTATTATTCCTTCTTTTAACATATTTTCTACTCCTTGAGCGTTGGGGTCTTATCATGAATTCACAAGTCAACTACCCCAAGTAAACCTATTACTATTAGGAGTTCCAAAAAATGCAACCCAAAAAAAAAAAAAAAAAAAGGTTGTAGAACAGTACAAAAGAATTTCCATTTCCACCATTTTTCTTTTTGAGAAGCATTTCCACCATTTAAATATTTTAATTTCTGCCCTTTTCAAATCCCTAATGCATTGCATCATGTTCTTGATTAAATAAATAAAGCAATATCATCCAACAAATATGCATATTCTGCAACTTTTATATTATCAATACTGGTGCTTAGTTTATTTTATTTTATTTTTTTGGGCAGTACAAATGTAGATTAAGTGTTTCATACTTCACATGCCACCATAATTCTGATTTGAATTGTTGTCAGGACTTCCACAGCTACAGCACATTAGAAACCCAGAATGCAGACATCTTTTCATGTATTTGCATGCCTGGATGAAGAAAGGGTTGGGGGGGGGGGGATTAACATGTATCTGTACCGTTCTGAATACATGGTAGGCTAACTCGAAACCGGTATACTGTTTCCCGAGTGCGAATTTCCACAGGATTAAGTGATCCTGATCTCCCATCCTTGGCTGCTCCAGTCAATACAACAGTTGGCTTATAACGGGTAGGATCTGCTAACTCTTCCATTTTAGTGTTATCCAACTTGACTGCTATTGCAAACAGTAAATAAAATGTTGTGCAGAGCTTTATATGAAAAAATTTTCTAAAGCCAAACTGCTGAAAGGGAAGTTCAAAGTGAAACTGAATATCAGACAGAACTCTTGCCCTGTGGAGCACCAACTTATAAATTTTGGGTCTATTTAATTGTGACGTCCATTTGAACATCTCACGGTATGAACTAGAGAAACAAATGCATATGGATCAGTGTGATAGTGAAAAAGTGCACAGAAGATGCCCAAAGAGGCCATCTAAATAACCCAAAAAATAGGCCTTAATGGATCCACACTTTACCTTTTACAGGAAGGAAAAATATTCAATTGCTAATATACAGCAAGCAGTAAAACAGATATAAATTGATTTGGATAATAAAATAACTACTGGAGAGCAGCACACAGTCAGATCTTAACGGATAAAAAAAGGGGGAGCTAAGTGACAATGAAGAAGCATTAAAGACCATCATATCAAAAATGAAAATTAGAGAAAACATATGGAATATACATAGCGTAATAACACCGACAAGCTATTCCTTAGTCCTTAACAAAGCGGTCCTAGGATTAAGTGAGAATGAATTTGAGCAAGGATGAACTTGGGGGGCCAAGCTAAATGTTCAGCAGGATAACGATAATAAGAAAATAACATGTCTCTCACATGCATTCATAAACGCACCCATGAATGACTTATGTTAGCAAGTGATCTATTTCGTTTCCTAAACCTATCAAGATAACTACATACATACATTTAACTAGAAACACAATTCATAACAGAAGGAAAAAGAATGGAAACAGAGCAACGAACAGACAAGGTTGAAAAATTTTTCCTTCCTACAGAGAGACACATGAATTACAGCAATAATGAACACGGCGCTTTTATGTCACTTTTATAAATAAAAACAATATGTCCAGCTAAAATAAGGATAATAATTAATAATATTCATATCGTCATCATGTGTTAAAATTCAGTTCCGATAGAATTCTATAAACACAGCTAAAACAGAGGGACCAACAATAATTTATGTGGAATGTGTAACAAGGCAACAAGCTCTTCAGGAACACTAACATAAGATTAGAAATAAAAGCTCTTAAAATTCCTCATCCATTCAGTAACGTTAGAAATCCTATAATCTTATATCCAAGCATCTGAGCTAGCACAGGAAAAAACTCCACTCATAACCTCAGATAAAGGACGGGATGAAGAGCCACAATTTGAAGTAAAAAATCAGGATTTCAGAATAAACAGAAAGAAAGAAGCATCCAACTTCATTCACCTACAGAATAAAGTTCGATTGATCATGAATGCAAACAGAAATTGGTAAACATCACCAAACGAGTGTGCACGAAACTCAATAAATAAATTTGGAAATTGGAACTACCCAAGTTCAAATTCGGGAATCCAGAAGTACTTTCTCAGCGACTCTGCCTTGAGTGCCAATTCTGGTTCTGGGATTGATCATCAAGCATAAGAAAACACAAATTTTTCGCTATCTGAAAAATTCGTAGGGTTTTTGGAGTTCGGAATCGACTCCAGAAACCGTGTCACAGTGTGAGTGAGCTGTTTTCGAATCAATTGTAGAAGCGCCAAACGCCTTCGATTTATTGCACTACAAGTCCAAAATGTTTTCCCTATTTTCACAATTACGTCCTCAACCTTTTATCTGTAGTATTGTTAGCACCAATCTTTTACTTATGGGCACATCTGCCTACTAATAAATAGCCAGTATATTATGAAAATTGAGCCGCAATTGAATTGACCCGAAAAGGATAACGGGTCAACAGTCAAAAGCTCTCACCAGAGTTGAACTTTTTCAATTATTATTATTCAATAATTAAACAATTGAGTTTTAATCCTAAAAGCGAATTATTTTTCAATTTATTTTCCATTTTCTTTATCCTAATTGTGTTGAGTGATTTTTTGGATGTTAAGAAAAAAACATTACGAAGATTGAAGATTTTAATGAGGAGCTCAATATTGAAATCTCCAAATGCTCTAACTAGAGTTGCAAATAAAAGGGAGAGAGAACCCGTAAAAAAAAAGGGGAGAGAGAAGGGTTTTGATTTCAAGACCAAGAGAAAATAGTTGAGCTTTTTAATGACTACGTGTGATCAGTTCATTCTATCCTTTATTTCATTTTAATTCAACCCATTAGGCGAGTTTTAGGAATAAGCAGGGTTAATTTCACAAATCATCCCCAACTTTTGGGTTAAGAATCGGTTTCGTCCCTAATATTTTTTAAGACACACCACAACCCCAAACCTTTTAAAAATACATACAAATCGTCCCTATTACTACTATTCCATCAAATTTTTATAAAAAAGACAATTATATCCCCCATAAACATTTTAAACTTTTTTTAAAAATGTTTAAAAATAATAAAAAACTAAAAAACCCCACGCCACCCCACCTCACGCCACCCCACGCCACCCCACGTCTCCCTTGCCGCTGGAATGGTTAATTTCGGCGGCTAAAAAGGAGGGGATCCCCCCCCATTTTGCTGCCATATCTGGCAGCAAAATCCCCCCACTTTGCTGCCGGAAATGGCAGCCAAATGGCTGCCATTTCCGGCAGAAATGGGGGGATTCACCCCCTCTTTTTGGCAGCCGGAATGAGCCATTCTTGCGGCCGGCCGCGGCAGTACGGAGACGTGGGGTGGGTTTTTTTAGTTTTTTATTATTTTTAAACATTTTTAAAAAAATTTAAAATATTTATGGAGGGTGTAATCGTATTTTTCATAAAAATTTGGCGGAATAGTGGCAATAGGGACGATTTGTGTGCATTTTTGAAAGGTTAGAGGCTGTGGTATGTCTTAAAAAAGTTGGAGACGAAACCGGTTCTTAACCTAAAAGTTGGGGACCATTTGCGAAATTAACCCGAATAAGTATTTAAACCTTTATTCATTTCTTTTTCCTTTTTTTTCCGAAGGAATATTCAGCTCATTGTTAAGATTGGTTGTTTTTTAATGTTAGATTGGGAATTTTTTAAAGTTTATATGGAAACCACGCTATTGAGACCACAATTGTAAAAAAGTAAGAATCCACATATTAATTCTTAACTATGGATTGTAAAGTGCAAATTTGTTAAATAGAGACCACAATTGTAAAAAGGTAAGAATCCACATGTTAATTCTTAACTATGGATTGTAAAGTGCAAATTTGTTAAATGGCTGCTACATGAGTGATCAAGCTCAATTTTCTCCTTAGAAGAACTGTTGTAAAGTGGCCTCTATTATAGAGAGCCCTTGATTTACATAGAAAAACTAGTATTTAATTGACACATCAGTTAAGGCATGTTCCCTATGGTAGCTAGATTTTACCAGACAATACTCTGTATGATCTTAGGCAGCAAAAGGTGTAGGATTCAAGTACTAAATGTTTTGTATCGTAATGGCACAAGAGGGTGACATATTGTAGCATAACATCAGCAGCTGATGTGAGCACATCACCATCCCACAAATCACATCATGATTGATATTATGTAACACCATTTATCTGGTGTCGTACAGCACCAAACACCTGGTGCATGTGCAAAATCACAGCAACAGGGCCTGAGCAAACAGAAGGGAAATGGACAAAGTTAAAACAAGTTTACTGAAGTTTCTTGATGTTGGGATTGATTATGTACATGAAACAAAGACGACACTACTCATATTTCGCAACAACAGCTTCAAAGATGCCATCAGATCTGAAAGATGGTGAGAACAACGTTGGATCAACAGGGCCAGGTAGGGTGAAGAAGAGCATGAAGGGTCCAGGTGGACATTGTTGCTGAAATTTCATTTCAAAAACTCGATCTTATTTTGATACTGTTTTCACACCAGTTGTTGTCACGCCTCTCACTCTAACCTTTCCATCTCGTTCAATTTCACAACTAAACTGACCTGTTATTTCAAGTAAACATATTCAACAATCTGAGCAGAAGATTCAGAAAAATAAGGATCACAAATCTCAAAGATCGCAATGTGTTTCACTTCGTTCAATCTAATTGCAAGAGAAATAGGAGCAAACACTGTCCAAGAATTTCTTCTTCATTCAATCTGAAGTATGTTTCTTTTTGTTTATCCTCGAAATGGCAGATATAACTTGTTGCTTCAACATAAGTGTGCTCTTCCGATCTTGCCAAGAGTCACTTGTCTACCAGAAACCGAGGAGCTGTTAATTTTTTCTATAATAAAGCTTAATTTTTCTGGTGTCCATTTGGTAACCTAATTGGTGAGTAAATTGAATAGAAAATGGAGATATAAATCTAAACTACTTGGACAACGCTGGAAGAAAGGCGATAGAATAAGAATAGGAATTTACCAGGATCTTTCTTGACTCCAGGTAGAGCAATCCGAAAATAGTATGCAGATTTACTAACACCGATGTCCACAGATCCTACAGGTGGACCACTTCCCGATTTAGTAGCTGTTCCAGTCAAGACAACTGATGTATTTAAACAATATCGTTCCACGTTTGGAATGTTTAGCAGGGGCATCATGTACAGCTTGTCTAAATTGGACGTGCTTGGAACTGTAGCAACTTGCAAAGAATCAGCATCATGTCTCTTTTCCCTGTGATCCTGGCAGTTACCAGAGTCCTTTGCCAAATCATCAGCATCGAGTTTAGTTGTGCTTCGTTTCTGAACAATTCTCTTCATCTTCTTCTCGGGCTCTTCGGTGTCCATGCCTTGATTTACTGTATTATCATAACCAAATTATTATGTAAACCAAAAGACGTTCCCCGGTTCACGTGAAGAATGAAATTTACGAACTAGAAATAAACCAACAGAAAAACTCTGGGAGATAATAAAATTTAAAGGATGATGAAGATGCCAATAACAAGATCCCTTTGGACATTCAGGATACGGAAAAAGAATACTAATAAAATTAAAACTTCATAGTCCCAATATGTTTTTAGCAGTGGCAATTTCATCAGAGCTTGCATAGCATCCACAGCAGCTCCTAGAGAACTTCATTACTACAGATTGAAGTAAAACATAGACACAAAAAAGTTAAATTCAAACAGCAGCTCCTAGTTATTTCCATCAACGATTTCCGTCCTTGCAACACGTCTACTTTATGCATCATACAGTTTTTATACTAAACTTCACACAGCTAATATTTCTGCTACTGATCTGTGCACGATGAAGTTATTTTTTATCCTTCAAACAAGCAAGCTTACTTTGAGAGAACCTGGAAATTTCTTCCAGCGTTCTGTGCCCGAAAGATTTGACATTAACAGATTCAGAAATCAGGAGTTAAGTGACCCAAATCCCAATATCTAGGAGACAGGACTTGGTGCCTCATTATTGAACTCCCTTACAGTAAGGGTACCATAGTTATTTACCATATCCGCATTTTAATATATATGGCTTAACCCGCTGCCTATAATAAACAATCAATCAGGGCGGAGCGACCCACTGGAACGTGGCGCCGTACGCTACCGATCACCTCTGAGAGGCGGTGGGTTCTAGGCCACCAAAAAGAAAGAGGGAAAGAAAGAAAGAAAATGAAGAAAAATAACGAGCTAAGAAAAGAGAATGGCGATGAAACTAGACGGAATTCTAGAACAGGTTAGCTCCTTCCCTGGAATTGACAGTTAGAGTAAATCTGAAATCCACCATCCAAGTTTGGTGATGAAGAACAGAGGAATATGAATCACCTTGAAGAAATCGCCGCAGCACAACCGGTAGCAAGAGGTGACGAGTAGGGTCTTCCTCTAAGTTGTTCTCTTTTTCCCTAAAACCCTAAATTGTTTATCGATTTTGTGCTCAATCCGAGGAAGAAAACGTTGTCCCCTCCCGGGTTCTGGCAAATGGGGGGCGTCTGCGTTTCTCAGACCATTTTATCTCGGGTGCGGTGACGTTCATGTGAACAAAATGGCTTTGTTTGGTAACCATTTTAAACGAAGGTGAGATTTTAAATGAGTTTAAAATTTAAATTTTATATTGATGTTGAGATTTGATCGTGCTATGTGAAGATAATGATTTAAATGATGTAAGAGTTTAAGTCAAATCAAATTTGTGGTTAAATGTGGTGTTGCTATATGTACTAAAGTTAAAATTTAAATTGATTGATAAATTCGATGTGTTTTTACTTGGTAGCCAAACGTTGGGTTTGTAGTAAAACATTACTACTTAATATTCATTTTTTCTCCTTATATTGAGATTGTAGTGAGAGGGAATTGAACTCTTAGATGAGAAACTCACTTGCATACATATATGTCATTAGCTTACATGAATTTTGATATGTGAAAATTGACAATAATTAGTATACAGTTGTGCGTTGAATACAAATCGTAAGATTGTAATGTAGTAAGAAGACAAAAGAAGATGGTTGAAATGGAAGAACATGAGAAGGAATAAGGGCTGTGATGATGGACATACAATCATTTACTACATTTTTGGGCCTAGGGGAGAAAACCTCCCTTACGGTTAACAATAATAAAAGAGAAAGCTATTTGAATGTTATAGAGAAATCAACTAACAAAGGGATACTAAGTATGAGGTTGATCCTTCAAACTAGGATGTACAAATAGCTCTGTTCTAAAAAGCTCGCCTAGGCGACGCTTAGGCGGCGTCTAGGCTTGAAGCTTGAGCTCCACGCTTTGCGCTCTATCACGCATTAGTTGCGCTTTTATCTCGCATTGTTATGCTTAGGCGCGCATAAACTCAAAGCTTGGCCTTGACGCTCTTCCACGCCTCACACTTTTTAGAACACTGACAAATAGGTGTAAGATTTCACATATTAAGTTCATGTATGAAGGTAAACTACACTAATATGAGTGCTAGAAAATTTTCAATGGTACATATGGATTTTCTCATGCCACATTATCTTTATTGTATCGTCAAGCCTTGCAAATTTTAATATGGATATTCTGTTCCCCAGTTCTACCACCATGTGGTCTCCATTATAGAGACCACAAAAAGTAAGAACTCGCATCTAAATTCACGAGCCCAAAATTGAATTTATTCATGGTCTCCATATGTCATCTCTATAACAAATTCATATTTTGTTCCTTCTCGCAATGCTATCTATTATTTTCTATGCAAATAGGAAGAGTATCCCTTGGCTACAACAAAAAGAATTTCTCATATTTAAAATATTGCCAAGAAATAAAGGAAAAATGAAATTCTGCTGTCCCTTTTGGTACCATTTGACAAGACAAGAAAGAATTCTCTTTGTTATTATGGCATGGACAAATTGGTGAAATTGTGTGTTCTTTTTGTGACGGTGACAAAAGTGAACGGAAAAAGATTATTAGCGTTTTTCCTCTTCATTTTTTTTTTTGTTTTTTAATTAATAAAAATTAACCCAATAACAGTTTATTAAGAGTCGATGCAATGGCTCAACCATCAAGTCATCGATTCAACCAATGACCTTGTAACCCTAAGAAAGATTCAGCCTGGTCAATTACTGAGTCAGGATGATTCTAATCCTGCTGGATCAAACTTACAGGGAAACTGACTATTCGATTTTCCATGTAGAACAAGCAAATAGGAGAGGGTGTTACACATAAAACACTCTGATACATTAGAAAACTCAGTCAATAATACAACAGTTACCGCATCATTGTCCAACATCTAGGTAGCTGGATCTTCTACCACTCCATTAATAACAGGATAAGTTACACGGTGATTAGCTAAAGTCAGCATGATTATAAATGAAGGAAGGATGGTCAGAGGATAAAAGAGAAAATTGAACACCGACTACCAGTACTCCTCTGATAGGCAAACTACCATCGCTAATACTACTACAACAGCCAAACCACAAACTTAAGTACAAGATAACTTGAGCAATTAACTTTACTAGATTGCCTTCCAGGAATCTTATAGTCGAGGTGGAAAGCAGCCGGTTGTGCTTATTTTGATGTTGACAGGATAACAGAGAGCTTATATTACAAGCTGTCTACGCAATTAGTTTTGTGCAGAAAAAGATCATTTCCATGGCATGCATTGCATGTTATTGTTAGTGAACAGTCCGGTGTTCTGATTGAGGGGACTTGCAGGTCCACCAGATGATTCGCTGAGAGTCCCGTGCGATGGTGAGCTGCTGGCACCCATCACACCACTCCGGTTGACATTTGCTAGAGCTGTTGTAGGCTCCAAGTGGTTTGCTTGTTTTGATTCCTTGCGACCCTCTGTCATGAAACTGCCTACAATTACCTGCAATGTGAAATAGTTCACTTTTAGCATGCCAAAAACATTGACACTCCGTTTAGAAAGCCTGTCAAGAAGCAATAAGCATAGTCTTTTGTTTTTGTGATTTGGAGCGCGAAAACCAGAGCAATTTCTATTCTCTTAGTTGGGACTTTGAGTAAGCTTACCACTGTCACTAGAATTAGTCAATTATATGATCATTAACGGATAACTCTTGAGACTGGAATGACACATGAGTTTCCATTCCATCACAAATGCAATAACTCAAGATATGCACAGACAAAGAAGTACTAAGAATGAACAGATTTAATACTCATCTCATAAAACTCTTGATGCAGGATGGACTAAGATTGACAGTAAGTGCCTACACGATCTTGACTCAAACTTAAAGCAAACAAACCTGTACAGGGGATGCAGCAATTAGTAAACCAGCCACACAGCCACCTAGAACTCTTCCATCAGGACCTGCTAATGTGATGCTTAATCCACCATTTCGGCTTCTCTGGCCTCCGACTTCTGATAGCATAAATGAGCCAGACAGGGACAAAATCTCAAATCGCCCCTACACATAAGTAAAACGATAGGCAGGAATTCACAAACAGATTGCCAACTAAGCTATTACGTCAGCAGAGAATCCTGAGAAAGGATGGCATTTTAGTAGATTATAAATAAGAACATAAAGCTTAAATAATAAAGACTATCATAATTTTCAGATAGCCTTATTGTGATGCGAGATCGGAGTAAAACCTCACACTAATCACTAGTCAAACTTTAGGGAATTATTCCGAAGCCCGTCAAGATGACACCTTGCTATATCATTATCACCAAAAGAATTAATTGAACCTCAACAATCCACAATATTAACGGAACTTCAAAACATTTTGAGTTCTCCTACTCCTAAGATAGAATTTCATGATCATTATCTTTATAAAGGGAACTTCAATTTATGAATAAAAATAAATAAAAACAGAAAACCTCATAAGTTGCAGTTCCGCCGGATGTTGCAGCTTGGCTCAGAGTCACATTTGATATAGCACCATTCGCAGAGAGGACACAAACGGCCCTTGGACCATTTTGAGAAAATGCCATTATTTTCAAAGACACGTCCTGAAAAGGAAAAAGGTTCCTTTTAATACGTAACATTAAATGCAATCCTCTCCAATTCATCCATTAAGAAAACCGTAGTGTGCATGTCAAGATCTCCATCAGGAAAATTATCAATAAACTTGTATTATTGAAAATACCAGATAAAAAAGAAGGGCCCCGGGGGGGGGGGCGCATTTTCCATCTTATATCAAATTATATTTTCAATAAAAGCAACAAAGAAACATCCAATTACTATGAATAGTGATTTCGTATAATGCCTAAGTACTTGAAAGAAAAAATGAGAAGGGTATATAGAATCTACAGAACAATTCCAAGCGTGAAGAAGTAAAGAATCTAATGCAATATATTAATAAAAAAACTCATTTAATTTAATAGATAATATACTAAAGAAGATGGCTGAGACTAATGAATTTTAAGACAACATAACCATAATGGCAATATATATTATACAGTCAAAACAAGGGAAAGAATAAATTCCCGTTAATGTGGAAGAGTTGAAAGGTGTTTATTTTGTTAACCAAAGACATTCACGTGGAGTTTAATGTTAAAGTGCACAAATATATGCATCTAACTAATTAAATCTGTTACTTCAGCATTTTGCTGCCGTTGGATGTTGTATGCTTCATATGGAAGATTCTCAATTTGTTCTGTTTGTGATCCGCAGTTGCATTCAAACCTAAGTTTGAACAAGCCAAGTAACACTCCACTTTCTGTATTTCTCATCTGGATTATCAGCTAATATAGCACACAAGAATAGTTTGTTAAAGAAATATTTATCTCTTACTCACAATCGAATGAGTTCCACTATTAGATAGAATTCTACAAAATTACAAGACAAAGAGACCTCCATTTAATTTAGTGCGAGCCATTACCTTTTTTGCTTAATTCAAGTGCAAGAAACAAATATCAAGATAAGCAAAATATTAATCTCATGCAGCTTCACACTTGGAAGAGCATTTATAACAACATAATCCAGGACCCCTGGCAATTCCAATTACTGAGTATTGGTTTGTCACATTAAATAGACAGAATATTCGTTCAAAACAGACTAATGATTATGTTCCATTGACTTGATAAATAAGAACAAAAAGGGAAAAATGTTAACCTCTCCTGCCTTCACGTTGATAACATGCGGGGTAAATCCAACACCAGTTGATCCTGAAAAAAGAAAAGATGCCCGCCGTCAGGTTTAAATGATTAGATCTATAAATTAGATTCCTTAGAACAATGGATTAAGTATGTCCTTATCGTTAAAAAAAAGGACAGTCAAATCTACAGAAGAATGAAATTGTCAATTGCATGTAAATTTGATGTATTCAAATTTTGGATAACTGGGAACAGAAACAAAAGAAAATTAGAAGAATGCTAATAGTTAAACTGCATCCTCTGGAAAAGAAACAGATAAAATTAAAAATAAATAAATGAAAAGTATATAGTAGAATACAAAACAAGTCATGTTCTTTTGCACCAGTATATTTATAGCTTCTTTATGGTGGGCATTTGAAACACACAGCAACAGCGAGCAGATTAATATATTAAAGCAGACAGAAAACAACATAGGGTCATGCTGGTAATCTTCCCTTCTATAAAAATTAAAGAAGACCCAGAGTTCAAGCACACTCCACACACCCATACCCGTCAATTCAATTTCATTCCCCCATGAATATAGTGGTATATCCCATAAAAAAAACCACCAAAACCTATTTATGGTTTGTTTCCTATTTCGCAACTAGCATTAAACAAAGAAAGAAATCAAGAGTAGAAACCCAATATGAATAAGATAATAAGGATGTTTCCATATGCTTAAAACGAATTCAATCAAATATTCTTGCAGAAAACAAGTTATCCATGTCAAAGATTTGATTTTTAAATCAAGGATACGTCATTAATTAAAACCAAATCTATTACACACACACACACACACACACACACTCTCTCTCTCTCTCTCTCTCTCTCTCTCTCTCTCTCTCTCTCTCGGAGGAACGAATGGTCATTACCCAAAGATTCCTTTTGCTGCTTATTGCTTGAACCCCGAGGTCTACCTCTGCCCTTCTTGGCAGTTGGCGAGGCGGATCCGCCCAGAGGTGCTTGCGGCTGCGGCGGAGTTGCAACGGATGGTGGAGTTGCCAGAGACTGTGGGAAAGCCCCACTAGATGGCGGAGCCCGAGAGACGCCGACAACCCGCTGGGCTGACGCCATGGACATTGCCATGCTGCCATCCGGCCCGTACTTCCTCGGCCGCCCCCTCTTCCGTTTCTGCTCTCCAGAGTTCAAGTTGGTGACGCTTTTTACAGCGGCAGAGCCAGCAGGGGCAGGATTATATGGCTGCGGGGATGATCCTACGGGCCTGTACACTGTGGAGCTGCCATCGGTGCTGTAGGCCAGGCGCATGGACTGATCCAACTGAGGCTGCGAAACCGCTTGTGTCTGTGCCGGCACCGCCGAATTTTGGACCCCGGCAGAACCTGGTGCTATGGTGAAGGGCTCCCGACTCGTCATCAGAGCTGTTGGTTCAGACGCACCCGACATTTTCCTGCCGGGTTCTCAGAATTCGCTCGAAATTACCTGAAAGTTGGTACCCAGAACAAAATCAGATCTTCTGCAGAAAAAATAAATAAATAAATAAAATAAACCCTATTCACATTTTGAAAAAATTTTGAATTCAACTGTTACTCATGAGTCCACTTAAACAAACACTTGACGAGAATTTCAAACTAAACTCTCGTGGAAACCAAAGAGAGAACTAGTAAGAAATCGAAACAGTACACCGGAAACAACTTTGAACTAACAGCAAGCTTTTCACATTAAGCATTCAAAATTGAGCTGAATTTTCCAAAATTTTCGAAGAATCTACCAAAAATTGCTCGAAATCACCTTTACAGAGGAAAACTAGTTTTTCAAAAATTTTGATTTTCACAAATTTAAGAATAACAAAATAACCCAAAATTGAAAGAAAAATCAGAAAAAATAGCAGAAAAAATAGGAAAAATAAAAAAATCTCACAATAAATAGAGAAAATTCTTTGAATCAACAAAGAATTACAGAGATCGAAAGAGATATGCAACCAATTTTTTTAGGGTTTTGAGAGTAAGGCTTTTGTAAAATAATTGGGATCTTTAATTAATATATATTTAGGGTTGAGGGTGGCATTTTCAGTAATTATTTTTCCACTTTTTTTTTTTTTTATCTTCTGTACGAAGAATTTAAAGAAAACAAGAAAAGGAAAAAAAATGAAAAAACCATTTTTACCTATATTTTATTAGTATTTTCCTTAAACTCATAATTACTCTCTCGTGCTTATTTCATTCTGTACTCGCCGAATTTGCCTGACGCGTCACTGAGTCTGTGGTAGATTACTAGTGGAGCTAATAATATGGCGAGTAGGTATGGGCTCTTTGAATATGCGCGTCAAAGAAGATAAAAGGTCTATTTCTAAAGAAAATAATTTTATTTTATAATAATCATAATAATAATAATTAGCGGGGAAATTAGAGTTGGATTACATTACGTAAAAAATAGTGGTTCTAGATATAATTATTTATATTTATTAGAGCAACTTAAAATAATTAACTAATTAAGGATAATCCAGTTCAGATTCTACTGTTGCAGGTTAGGGAACTGGTAATTAGTGCATGTTTATTATTTAATGACATAATAATTAACTTTTATCACTTGACTTAATTCAATTATCCAAGTACAAGGTTCAAATGTTGGCAAATGGAATGTAAAGGTTTCGGAATGTATGCTCTCCGTCCAATTATATAGACTTGTTTTTCTTTTCCGATCATCTTAAATATATAGATTGTTTCCAAATTAAGCAATATTTATTTTTTCTTTTACTAAAATAATCTTATTTAACTTATCTATAGTATGATGTCGGTCTTGTGATTTTGATTTATTAAGATGCGTCATAATATCATTTGGATTTTATGACTTGCAAATCGTCGCACGATTGCAAGTTGTAAAAATAAGCAACAAATTGATCATGTGAATAGTTCACTAAACTATATGATGTTAAACGAATTGCAATTCTATAGTAGTTAAACAATATCAAAAGTTTGTAACTGGTATGCTTTTATGACCAATTTGCAATAGCTCCCTTGAATGCTAGTGAATTAATTGTTAAGAAATGTGTTCAATTGATACTTTAAGACTTTCAATTATTAATCATTAAAGACTTTTAAATTATTTTTATCTTTTTTTTAGAATGGGTCACTTTAATAGATTTTGTAGTAGTGCTTGAATTAAATTTTATAGAATTTTTTTCTTTTTTTTTTTTTTTTAATGGCTTTCCTAAAGACTTTTTTCCTTGAAATGTTTTTAAAGACAAAAGTAGACCTTTATTTATAGAAAATGAAAAATTGGTATAACATTTTATTGAACAATACTACTACTAGTTGATGTGATGTGGTTCAAAGAGTATTGTAATAGTGAGATGCTCTCCAGGTTCAAACGCACCTGCATCTTCTTTATTTCTCCTCCCCCGTATCTTTTCTTTGTATTATAAAATAAAAATTAAAATTAAAAATGCACCGTACATTAATTCAAAAGGTCCATATTTTAGACACCCTCTTATATCCAAACTGCACCTACATCTCCCTTATTTCTCCTTCCCTTTATCTCCTTTTTATATAAAAATAAATAAAAATAAATAAATGCATAGTATATTAATTTAAAAGGTCCATGTTTTGCTCTACAGTATGTGAAGATAATCTAATATTAAAAGTCTTGCGACATTATGTGACATGTGTCGTCTGACACACTACCATGTGATGTAACATGCCAAATGGTAAACACTTAACACGCCACATCAGCATCTAGCAACATAATATTACCATG
Source organism: Nyctanthes arbor-tristis (assembly GCA_963692815.1). Lineage (NCBI taxonomy): Eukaryota > Viridiplantae > Streptophyta > Magnoliopsida > Lamiales > Oleaceae > Nyctanthes > Nyctanthes arbor-tristis. The sequence continues at coordinate 42,775 of CAVNYN010236309.1, forward strand.
CCGTGGCATGATAAAGTTCTAACAGATAGTAGTTTTTATACTACGTCTACACGCTTAGGTTATCATCATACAAGTAAATGATAGCATCACGTCGCCTTAGATTCAAGTTCCATGTGTTTCTATGTTAACAGTATTTTTATTAATTAATGTCTCGGGCATATAACAAGCCTAGCATATATTAATTAAACTCACGGGTCATGGCACTGCCCACTAACCAAGCAATTTCAAAGACGAATGAGAGGGGACGACATACATTAACACGAATACAAATTCCGAACCCAATCTCAAATTAAACCACGACCCAGCTGACACAGTGACACTGTAATTTCCTATAGATTTTGCCACAAACAAGTACTTCTCATTAGTTGTAAATCCATTATCCACTGAAGCTTTCTTGATCGAGCTCGGGAAGAGGCCGAGTATCAATGGAGGACGACCAAGCAGTCAGATATCATTAATCATTCTGCTTTCACAGCCTCTCCTATGCTTTTTTCCACAGTATCCGTTGGGGTTGACGTCTTATGAAATAAAAGAGTTAGATTATCAAGAAAAAGCAGGTCCTGCAACTGCTGAATTTGTTGCCGTCTCCTCTCCATTTGCAAGTCAAATTCTTCAAACTCTACAATCTTGTCTTCGATTTCTTTTGTCTGCATATGTTAAAATAACCGAGAAAACCCCAAACAATAAGAAAAATGATCAAGAGTGGAAAAAAAACAGCAATTGGTTGCAATACTTGGGAGTGAGCTGTACCTGAACAGCAATGCCAGATATTGCATTCTCTATCTCCTCGTCTTCCTTCTCAAGCTGCGATCTTGCTTCAGCAACAGCTCCTTCCGTGGAATTTGGATTGTTGCTGTTACATGCGACATCCAATTCTGCTTTAAACGTTAGGTGAGCAACATCAATCTTCCTTTATTTAGTATTTGCCATTAACTGGAGAAATTGGGGGTCAGGGATTTAAGTGGTTGAAGTTCGCATCACATTTACCATATCCTTGCCAACTTACAGCAAATGTGAAGGTAAATTTGAAAACACAACTCAAATGAAGGGAGTTGATCACCAAATATTCAATTCCCACTTCGAAAAGTTTCTATGATCACTAAATGTCACACATATGCAGCTTACTAAAATTTGTGGTTGGTGATGCACAAAATATTCATGAGAATAAGCAGAAATGAGGATGACAATATGTGTGGTCATGCTATAATGGAAAAGGTAAAATGAAAACATAAAACTACAAGCCTCTAAAAGGCTGAGATGGGAAAAAAATTAGTATGCGGTAATAGTAGAATCCTTGAGGTCAGTGACTACTATTTGTATTAAAACACACACACAGCTTTCAGACGTGTGCTCTTCCGATCTGTCAAATATTAGGGCATGCTTGGGCTCTCCATTTCTATTCTCTAGTCTCCCATTCTTTTTCTTCTTAGTTTTCAGGGTCGAAGTTATTGTTCTCAAATAACCTAAAAAATCCTTCCAACACCTGGGTTATGGAAGAAAACGAAATTTCAACATCCTGGTTATGATAATTACATCCTAACCAAAAGTCAAGACCATAGCTTTGACAAAGAGCAGCTTTGGTGTACTTTTGAACCCTTTAGGAAGCCTCAATTAAGAGCTCCAATGTTTTTCTAACCGTTGATGTACCTGAAAGAAATCCCCTAAAAAACCGTGGGAGATATAGACTTTAGAATAGGTTGTGTAATGAAGATTATCATTTTCCAATATGGAGAAGTTTTGTGTATAGAAGTCCAAAAGTCAAGTTCCAATAAGTTAATGTTGAAACTAGCAGCAGACATGTGTCATGAAGTAGGAAATTGAAGAAAGTGATGGTTAGATTTTGATGTTCTAACAGCTGCAGCAGATATCAAGAATTCCACCTTAGTTTCCAGGAAACACGAGATGAGAGAGGAATCAAGAACATATCAATGTAGTGCTAGGAGCATGAACTCAAGTATATTATCACTTAAGTCGATGTCAAATGCAAAAGTAAATCTAAAATATTTGCATAAACAAATCATGGTACAATTCTGTCTCAACTTCTTGTAAAATCGAAATTTTGTTTATATTAGTCAAAATTCAAAAATCAAACCATAAATTCATATTAGCTAAGTACCTTTCAACACTTTCAATGTCAAACTATTTTGCTTCAAACTAAACTATGCCTTGAAACCTTAGAGCTTATTGTATTGTACCTCCCTAAAAAGCATACTTCAATGACATCAACACGGTTCTAATACAATACGCTGTAATTACTTTGTAACTGTATTCCTTAAACAAGAGGCCATATATTGTAAGCTAAATCAATACTTGCTTGTAAAGTGAGCTGGAATTTTGTAGATCGGAAGAGCGTCGTGTAGGTGTGTGATTATCATTATAATCTCCATACTGTAATTTCACCTACAATCAATTTGACTGCTAAATTGTAATATGTAACCACACATTTCAAATTTCAATTAAATCTCCACCACTCATTTCACCTCATTATACTTTCTACAAATTACAATGAGAATCAAACACCCACTATGATGGTCATAGCTTAAAGTGTCATTATAAATGGACGTGACCTTACCAACTAAAACAGGTGCTATTAAGCATCCATCAGGAAATACTAGCAATTGAAACAGGGCATCATTTAGTAGCATATGTAGCGTCTTCAATCAAACTACCATAGATAAAGTTTGCACAATTACATCTCTCTTTTCTGAGCAACATGTTCAATAACTTCTAGTGTTTTATTCTTTAAGTGTAATACACGCAGAATAATGGGCAGTTCATTTTTATACTGTCAAATACCTTGAGAAGTTACAATCTGGTCACTTCATTTTTATACTGTCAAATACCTTGAAAAGTTACAATAACTTTTATTGTTATATTCTTTAAATACAATACTTACAGAATGGTTGAGCACTCCATTGTTAAATTGCACAAAATACTTATCTGAATGGTTGAGCACTTCATTGTTAAATTGCACATATCTTGAAAAGTTACATCCGTTTACACTTGAACCTTAATTTGAATAACCTTTTAAAACTGCCTTACAAGTTACAAGCGACAAAATCTATTACTCCCTCCGTCCTACAAACATAGTTCAGTATACTATTTTCATCCGTCCCAAAAAGATAGTCCACTTACTATATTGAACGTGTCTTTAATTTTTCATTTCCATACATGCCCCTAATTAATATATTGTTATTAATCCACATCAATTACCTATGCATTGAAAGTATTTTCAAACTCTATGTAAAAATAGAGGTAAAATTTAATGCTTCAACTATATTAACCATTATTCTTAATATGTGTGAAAATAACTATTGGACTATCTTTGTGGGACGGAGGGAGTAAGTGCATATTGTTCTCACTTGTTAAGAACTTGTATGACATTTGGAGATTGAATTGAAGAAGATGATCTCCACAAAATCTTATTTTCAATTTTCACAGGAAATACGAATTTCACTTTGTGCAGTTATACTCCACACGAGTCTTTTTCATTAAATTTACACTTAGCAATTGTTATTTCTTCCTCCCTTGCCTAGATAGTTTTTACTAAAACTATAAAATGACCCATATGAAGTTTCCATGAAGATGGACCATTCAGGTGTAAAAAGACACCGCCAATAGACTTTTAGAACAATTCTAATTCACTGCCTGATCCTATGAAATCTGCTGTTAGGAAGTGCACTGGATCCATTGTACTTTTCTTTCTTCTAATTTTGAATCATGTACAACAATGATGCTAAATCATCCATGAAAATCTTAAATTAAAATGAAGCTGAAGAAATTGAACTATTACTGGTGTAGTTTGTAAATGGATTTTCCATCTAAGTTCTATGATCCATAGCTTGCAGTAACTCATACCTTGTTGTTTGGCAGCACCAGAGGAAATTTTCGAAGTCTCTTTAAGTTTTCCATCACCAAGAGCAGAGAGTGCAGTTAAAGCAGCAAGTGATGCCACTTCTGCGACATCTACTCCAACCAAAGTGGAGAGAAAAGCTGCCTGATGAAATATAATGCAAATATATAAAAGAAAAAGATAAAGCAATTAATTATTGGAAGAGAAAAAGAGAAATTACTAAGGCCAAATATTAATGATCAAAACAGGTTAAGGGACCATTAGTATTTAGTTGACACGCTCAAGGATGAGGAATATAGGGAAATACATCCTTTACTTAAGTACCCTGTGCATGCACACACACACCCACAAAAGAAAAAAATAAAATAATAATTATAATAATAACAGAAATAAAAAAGAGAAAGGAAAACCCTCGTTGATAATACTGTAATTTGATTAATACTAGAAGATGTAGGCCAATTTAGAGCATCTCCATTGGTAAGCATGGATTGCAGTAGATGTGGCTGTTACACATACAGGGGCGCAATCTACGTAGCATAAATGCTAGATAGAGAACAGTTTTAACTCAAAATGACTCTCCAGTGGACTCCTCCTACATTCTTTATCTTAAAATTAAAAATAAATAAAATAAAAAGTATAAAAATGCTTTCTTTCTTTCTTTTTTTTTTGGGGGGGAGGGGCTTTTCTTTTGGGAGGCTAGGGGAGAGATAATTAACACTGCACGTTTGTTTTTTAAGAGAAAGGAGAGAGAAAATGAGATGAAAATATTAAACTCGCTGAGTAACTGAGTTGTTCACTCTAACAGGCCTACTACTAGCAGACTCCATTTCATTTATGCCACTTCAGCTTCACAACATGAAAGTCAGCACCACTGCAGACTTTTTGTATACAATGTCTATATATCAGATGTGGCACAGTTTTTCCCCGTCAAGAATACACAAACCATTGGAGATGCTCTTAGTTATCTCCCTGAGGCCATACATTTAGGGTAGTTGCCTAGTCGGTAACCCCTAATGCCTTGTTAAACCCAGGATCCCGACAGCAGCCGAAAGAGATCAATAAACCTTGTGCTTTTAGCCACAACTAATCTAAAATTTTAACAACCATAATAGCCTTTGAACAAAAGATAAAAAAGAAGCTGTCACCTGCGCCATAATTGGGTGACTTGAATCATTTAGTGGTGAAATACACATCCTTTTTGTTGGTCTTGAATCATTCTGAGAACGTAATGCAGTATCCGGGTCAACAGATTCTGGAGGCCCACCAAACTGTTCACCAAATGGCAAATTTATAAAATGAGTTACGCATTCCTTCTCACTTCTGCCACCAACATGATCAGCGACCTTCTTCCAGTCATCACCATAATGCATAGTAGCTTCTAGAAGTTGTAAAGTATCTTTATCCGTCCAATCTGATTTTGCCTCTTCACTTATCTCAACCCTCTTAAAATCTGAAGAAACCACACCCACCCTATAATTACCCCGCACAAAGCACCTCGCACAAAGTGTCATGTCATGCTGCACAAGGATTAAAAAGATCCATTAAGGTAAACATGATTTTTCACTCTCAAATATAAATAATGGATGATCTGACAAGTAAAACAAAGAACTTTGAATGCGGTGAAACAGAGAACTTTGAATGCTGCAAGGACGCATTATGATCATATACAAGAGGCTAAATTGCTAATTGACTATTGTTCCATAGAAAAGAGGGTCACTTTGCAAACAAAAAACAGCAACGATGACCAAGGCATATTGGTAGATGCTATATTCAAGAATTCCCTATCTAATGCAAAAAGCTATCCTGTTGATAGTGAGGATGAAATTACGTTAGAAAGTTTAAAAAAAAAAATGGAGCTTTTCAAATTAGCCCAACCTGCATAGCGAACATAAGTACCTTCTCCGAAGCAAAGCAAGCAATGGTGCAAACAGTCTTGCAGGTACTGCAGAGTTTGGACTTGGGAACTATAACAGTATTGCCGCTGCCTCCAGCAGAATCACCACCCTGGGAACCGGCTGCTGCAGACTTGCTCTCCTTATCTTCCCACTTCAACTGTGGCTTTGAAGAACCCGTATAATTGATCAAACCCCAAGCTTCCAAGAAATCAAAAATCCTACGAATGGAACCCACATCACCAACAATGGTCTTCCTGACCTCGGTGAAGGTGATTTTCCTGGCGGGATTTTGACGGAATCGCTTAATAATCGCATTCCTGTAGTGCTTGTAAACCCTAGGGTTCTTCGAGGGAGACCTTCCGTCAAAGAACTCCGGCACAAACCTAAGCTCGCATTCATGAACACTGTTCCAGGAAAACCACCCTAAAGAACCCCCAAACAAATTAGATTGCTAACCAAAGAATAATAGCTATCCACAAAAAGGAACTATAGATGCGAAGCATACTAGAATATCTTGGAATGTGAATGATGTTAGCGTCGGAAGAGGGTGGTTCGGAGTGAGCCCGAGCTCCGGTGGCGGCAGTGGCTGCTGTGGCTGTGGCGGTGGCGGTGGTTATGGCGTCTTTAGAGTCAGAAGGTGGGGGAAGGTCTATGGTAATGGTGGGCGTAGGGGTGTCGGAGCCGGTGTTTCCAGCGGAGGGTCCGGTGGTAGGCGTTGAAGGGGATTTGATATCTGTATCCATAATTACCGCGTATCCCCCGCGGTGGTATTTTGTTTTCTTCTTTTATATATATAATAATATATAAACATAGGGGTAAATTTCACATATCATTCCCAACCTTTGCACTTAGAATCGCCTGAGACCTTAACTTTTTTTAGCGCGTTGAGTCCTCAACCTTCCCTATTGGCGGAATTCATGCAAAATTCAGTTAAGTGGTTGACAAAATTACCTTTATATTATTATCCTCTAAATTTAAAAAAAAAATTTAAAAATCAAAAAAATTTAAAAACAAAAAGAAAAAAATTGAGGGAGGAGGGTTCGGCACTGAAGTTCACTGTCGGACCGACAGCTCTTGACTGCCTGAAATGTGGGGGAGCTCCTCCCCCCATTTTCCTGCCCAGAAATGGCGAGAAAATGGGGGAGAGCCCCCTACCAATTTTCTCTACCACCCATTTTTCTGTAGGAAATGGTAGAGAAAATGGGGGGAGCTCCCCCCATTGTGAGCTGCCAGAATGGCAGCAAACATTGCCATTCTCAGCAGTCAAGAGTTGCTATTCCGGCAGTGAAGTTCACTGCAGGAAACGACAGTGAAACCCCCCTTTAGTTTTTTTCTTTTTGTTTTTAAATTTTTTTATTTTTAAATTCTTTTTTTTTAATTTAGAGAATAAGAGTATAAAGGTAATTTTATCAACCACTTAACGGAATTTTAGATGAATTATGTCAATAAGGACCTTTTTGCGCGCATTTATGAAAGGTTGAGGACCCAGCGTGCTAAAAATGTTAAGGACCCAAGCGATTCTAAGTGCAAAGATTGAGTACGCTATGTGAAATTTACCCTAAACATAATAAGTACTTTTTTTAAAAAAATAAAAAGTGATGAATATTGAATAAGGGTTTTTTTTGTTAGGAAAAAGGAATAATTTATTAAAGCATAAGCCTAGTGAAAGATTAAAACCTACAAACAAGGTCTGCGCACATCTAGGGCTCATTTGGCCAAATCAAAATCGGCCCACTAGGAAGGACCCAAAACAAGATAGACAACAAATAAAAAATAGCAAATGGGCTTAGGGCCTCAATATGATCGGTGCCCATTCCAACGAAATCAATCATCTCCTTCATCGTCCGATTCATTGTAAGTGCCTTTATTTTATACGATTTTCTTCTTTTTTTTTAACTTCCTCTTTTCTTTCTTTCCCCTTTTTTAAATGATGAAATTTATTTCCATTTGTTTTGAGTTAGTACAATATATAATATATGATGATGATAATAATAATAATAATAACAACTTTGAAAATGTCATTCAATATTACCCTCTCCGTGCACTCACATGTTTACAAAAAAAAATTTAAAAATATTTTATATTTACTAAATTTTTTAAAAATTAATTAATAATTGCTACTGCTTTCGTAATGACATGCAACTATACAATAGAAAAAAAATATATTTCTCTGACGATTGGTGATTACTACAAAAATATATTTTATTAAGAGTAATGCTATTTAGCACTAATGGTGTTTGACACTATATCAATGTGTTATTAAATGATAAGTCAAATCAAGTAGATCGTTTATTCATACATTTAATTTCACTTATCATTCAATGTCACATTAATTGCCACATAGACTAGTGCTAAACACCACTGGTGCTACATAGTATTATTCTTTTATTAAATAAACTAATATATTTAATTTTATTATTCCACTCCGTTAGCTGCTGTGAGAGAAGATGAGCCCCACCTTGAGAGGAGGCAGATTTCCCGCCACTGGTGCCATAAAACCTCCACTAATAAATTTGAGAAGAATGAATTTTAAAGGAAAAAAATGAAAAAATACAAAGATTATCTTTGCAAAACGATAAGAAAAACATTTATAACATTACAAAGCTACTCTCAGTTCTAAACTAGAAACAAATAACTAAAGAATTTGTTCGATGTACACCAAAGTATGTTTGGTTGAATAAAACACTTTAAAAAAAAATGTTCTGTTGAATAAAACACCTTAAAAAAAAAAAAGCACTCGAATCAGGAAAGGAAAACCACGAGAGAAGAAATGGTCCTCTTTCATTCTATGTCAAGTATAAACCTAGAGCTTCTTTCATATTTTGAAGTCGAGCTCTAAAATAATAACAATCCAGATTACAGTACAAGAATCCAATAGAAGCCTAAAACTGTCTGTTATGCACAAAAAATTGACCCGACATTTCAAATACAATGCAGGATGCAACACGCAGACACCAGAGATTATCTACACACCCGAAATGCAGGGAGTCGGACTATCAAAGAATCAGATATTGATTCTACCATACCAAGATCATTTTTTACATGGGTTCACTATTCCTATATGGGTAGCTGGAAACCAATTCCCACCACCTTTAGTCCTTTAGTTTATGACCTCTTGCCAGTCGGTGACTGAGACTAGCAGATCGCGAGAATTTAGATACATGATGTTGAAGGAAGCGCTGTTCACACATTTTGTTTCCTCTCTCCACCGTTGGGAGAAATTAAAACATCTACTTCTCTGGTGAGCGTGACATTGTATCACCTGCATAAGTGAATGCATCAGATAAACAACCAATGCAAGCAGAAAGAAACACATGCAAACGCACATTAACACACACACATACACACGAAGTTCACGATCTTCCACTGTCAAACACTGAGGTGAGTGCAATGGACGTTCTCTCACTTGAAAGTTGAAAGGATATTAGTACCTACCACCCCCACCCCCCGGGGGGCGGGGGCGGGGGTTGGGTTCCATTAACCACATTATGCAAGGATAAAGAATTGAGGTGCGGTTTATCAGTTTATCAAGGTTGTATAGTACCAGATGCTACTCAGCCACCCAAGCACTAATGCCAAGTGGTACAGTTAATATAAAAGATAAAAAGGAAAAAAGGGATGAAGAAGGAAGAAGAAGAGAAAAATCAATTATACAGCCAAAAAATGATATTGGACAAGGCTCCTTAACTTCTGGTTTTATTGTTAATGCAGAATCAAATGTATACTTGCAGTGGAGTATTAACCAAGCTCCAGATAAGATCTCCCCAGTCAGATCTATATTTTTCTCCAATAAAAGTCTTTTGTCTCAACCTAAGTAAACGGTGTTTCCAAACATGTTTAGATTTGGAATTTACTTTTGACTTACTAAATCTACAAAGACAGCTATATTCTAATATTAAGGTGGAGATTACTTTCAAAATAAGTAAATTACTTTTTTGCAACTTCTACTACCAAAGTGATTCTTGTTTTAGCACCTACAGTAACTCATTAACAAATTTCTTAGGCCAACTCCAACCGTACCCCAGATCCAACGAGAACCCTTTCTTGCCCCCAAATTTCAGGAAATTTACAGTGACAACTCAAATTTGGGATGGCGCTCTTCACCAACACCAGTGAGTTACTTACCAAAATGTCATTCGTCTAATTTCAATTATGCCATTTTGCTTTTCTTTTACTTGTGTAAAACTATTTTACCTATTTAATTAACCATTATTATTATTATTTTATTGTTATATTTTTATTTTCATTTTTAATATTGTTCTCAATTTCACATATGATATTGTTATAATTAATATTAATAACTACAATGTTAGTCCAAATTACATATAAAATGAGTACGTAAACATTTTTAAAACTAAAAACAGTAAGTGGGAGAAAAAATTCTTGGGGGTAAGCTGTTGGAAAGAAAAACGAGTTTGCCCCAAATTTGGTGTCAGTTCTGCCCCCATATTGGGGGCTAACCATTGGAGATGCTATTAAGATTCGCCGAACATACAACTAGTATCCAACTTAAGTATACAGGCAAACATGCAAAATACCTTTAGAATGCAAAACAATTATTTGAATTGCAAACATGCACCTAGTCTCAAATCCATTCAGTGAATCATACAGGCAAAAGTCAATTATTTGAAAATTGCATGGAATACCTTTAGAATGCAAAATCGATAATTTGCAAGGCTAGATTTGAAGCCTGCCACTCAAGTAGCAGTACTGCTTTCTTAGTCCCGCTGCAGTCTAAGGATACCTGCCCAGGTGGCACAAAAACTTTTTGAGTATGAAGAAAATAATATGGCAGCAAGGAAAAAAGATTCTGGAAGTGAACATAAAAATTTACCTAAATCAAACCCTCACCCAGCATTTGGGTCAGAACCACTACCCTGAAAGAATTGTGAAGAAGGAGCAGATAGCATGAACTGAGGTTGCGATGGAATAGGTGCTGCGATGCCTGTTATAATCAACACATTACCCTCAAATCTTCTCTTCAACTTAATTAAAAATAAAATTTCAAGGTACAGATTCCAGACAGAAGATTGCCCAGTTCTACCCAAATGAACACAATCTTGTTCACCAAGATAAATTTTAATTCCTCTAAACAATATTATCAAATAAAAATACCGACGATATAGAGGTCAGAACATAATAGGCAAAGAGGTACAATGTAATTCCAATGTCATATAATGAGTAAGCATTTGTAAGCTCAAAAGATAAAAGAGCTCAAGTTTGTCTTTCACATACAACAAAAAGAAAAAGAAAAAAAAAAGGTGGGGCGAGCAAGAAACTGACTTACCACTAGCAAATGGTGTTGGAATACTTGGGACAGATGTAGTTGTCACTGCATTGACACTGGGCCCACCAAACTGCACAATCTGATGGCCAGCCATTGGATATCTTAGCAATGCCGAATAACTATGACTGCCTGGAAGAGCCTGGCTCAATTGACTGTAAGGATACATGGCTGTGTTCACTGTTCCAGGCACACCATATATGTGAAGGAATTGCTGATTTCCATAAGGATTGTAGACACCCTACAGAGAAAATGAACTGCTCCACATAAAAATGACTTTATGCAAGTTTACAATAAAATAACACTTAAGAAGCAAGGTTTCTAAATCTTCAGACCTGAGGATAAGCATATTCTGGATTGTATGCAGCATATCTGCATCAATGAAGGGGCAGGATTATCAAATATAAGGAGGTCGGTATGAAATAGTAAAAGGTTTCATACTCCATGCTAGAATATTTTTGCGATATACAACATCAAATTAGACCAGATGAGTCATTTGAAATAAGCACTTCAAAAAGAAAAGTATGATAGACCTGAAGAGACTCAAACAACAAGCCGTTATGTGATGGAAATGGATACATCCAAATAATAAGTGAGATCATACTTTCATATAACGTCCTTTACTTAAGATTATTAAAATTAAAAAGTAAATAAACGTGCAGATTATGCCTTCAGAGAAGTGAGGCTACTTTATATCCATTGATCCCAAAAACTAGTGAGGCATGCACTTGCTTGCTCATACCATGATATGTTGATCAACACAGAGACGGAGAAAAAGCACACACTTCAAAGGAATCACCTTCTCCCATTCATCAATACACTATATACTTTACATCTCAACTCTCAACTAATAGTCCTTTTCCTTCTGGAGATAGAAAAAATAAAATATGATCTTGTGGATGCTAATTAGCGACATTCACCGTACCTCCAACCAGACTTCTTTACTGTATAGATATAAATGTAATCCTTGACTTACTAAGGCATGCACTTGAAGGAAAATGCCGAGATGAGGCTGAGTTATGAACTCCCCCAGTCTTGCTATATGCCTCACCTTTTCAGATTAATTTTTCGAAGTTCAAAACTTTTAAACAAACTTTAAGTTGCCCAAAACAAAACCACCCTAAAAATTGAGGAAGACAAAAATAGATGACATAAGACTAAAAGAACATGTCAAGCGCCATCATGTGATCTAGCTCTCTACTTCTACAACTGAAGAATCCGGTGACTTCTCTAGTTCTCTTTTAATTATAGATCAAGCTAATCCTCTGATAGCTTATTATCCCTGGCTTCATTTGTTTTACATTCATAGTTCTAATTGTGAGTCAACGGTATGCTTATTTGATACTTAATCAGAAATTTGTTTCTTTAATTTTGCTATTCCTTCTTTACACTTAATGTTTGTAGTTTGCAAAATTGACATTAGGTTTTCTTGGATTTTTGTTTATGTATTTTTTTAGATGGTTTGTCATGAATAGTATTCTGTACATATATATAATTATTGTGTTGATGATTTCACCTGCCATTAGAGAATCAAAACAACTCCACTCCACATCTTAGACACCGGCATTGATAAGAAGTCAATAACTAGAAATGCCAAAACAGCTTGATGATACAATTATCATTATAACAGTTGACAAAGAATTGTCGTGAATGATGCATATTGAATCCCATTTTCATATTTTCTTTTGTTTCTCTAGATATTGTCATGTCTACTAGTTAGAACTGTAAACAGGTGGAAATACCTAATAGCCACAAACTTGATGCTTCAGAGACCCAGGCCAAGGAACACAGATACAGCCAACCTTGGCTCCAGAAAATTGTCATGATACAGAGGCTAATACAATCACAAAACATAGCTCACCCGTATGGAGAATACACCAAGCCTTGTTGATAGCCATATGTAACTGCTTGCTGGTAGCCAAGATTTCCAATATAAGCACCTCTAGCAGCTGGTAGACCTCCAGCGTAAGGTACTGGCGATCTAAACCTTCCTATGAGCAAGAAAATCAAGAAAAACATATTGATGTAATCTAAACCTATTGACAATTTGCGAATTTGAATCATTCTTCCACTCTCATCACATATTTCAAGTACTGACTACCTACTGATTCAAAACTACACATTTGTTCTAAATCATGAGCTTTCTTATAAGTTCTGCTAAATGTTACTATGCTGGGGCTTCATGGGGATGTAAATTACCCTAACTCTAGTCAGTTGCCAGTTAAAAGTTCAGTGATAATCCAACTGATTCACAAAAGTCTCTTTGAAATCTACTAAAATTTTGTGGATTGTATCATCTCTTCAATTGCGTACAATTAAAAAGTTGTAACCGTTTCATTTGTTCATGCAATCGCTGTTATTGAGATACAATATCTGTCTTGTGCGAGATGGGATGGAAGTTGTTTTCTCTTACTTCTCAGAGTCAGAGGAACTATAATGGAGACATCCTTGTTATGGTATAAGTTTCCTTAAAATTTTGAAAAGGCCAACTTTGATTGTGGTTTGCACTATGGTTTACATAATAACTGCAGTAAAAGTAAACGCATTTCCTAAATTTTACCATCGGCTTCAAAAATCTGGAATAAGTTTTAAAGAATTATTGCAGATGATAAAGTACATGAATGTTGAATGACAGGATACTAGAATACTATACTGCGGGAATTTGGGGGAAATAACTACATAACCCTTCTACATAAGTTCATTGCGGCAGCTTGTACATGTTCGACTTAACATTAGGCATTTGCACTTATCAATTCTGTCTTGATAAGGATTAAAACAACAGTCAGAAATATTGCTCCAGACGACAAATGTCTTAAAGATTGACTGCAGACAAGCATATAATGTGTGGGCGGATTAGATGCATTACCAAAAGGAAGCGCCGGCCGAGGTCGTCCCAGAGCAGCCAAATTACAATTTGCCCGCCTTCCGTCAATAACTGGAGTTGGATCAGCACACGCCCTTCTAGCTGACTCGGGGTCAGAAAAAGTCACCTAAATCCTCCAGAACAAAAAAAAAAAAAAAAATTCCACCCATGTCATCAAATCGTCAAACATACTTTTTTCATGCATTATATACATCCATAACAGAACGTAAATTCGCGAAGCAAAGTTAGCAGGCACAGAAAAAATAAAAAAATAATAATAAAAGCGAGGACGAATGCATTGAGAAACAGGAATATGAAGCATCTAAGATGCCAACATCTCAGCAATTTAACCGACAAGTATTCAAGGTTTTCCAAGTGCATGACAAAATCATTCTATAATGTAAAGATAACAAGAGAACACTCACAAAACCATATCCTTTGGATCGGCCGGTGTTCTTATCAGTGATGACGACGGCTTCCAGAATCTCCCCAAATTGCTCAAAGTATCGCCTGAAAGTCTCACTTTGCGTCTCCCAGGCCAGCCCTCCAACAAATACCTTAATGAGAGTGGTGTCTCCGAATGGAGAATTCGTGTGCTGAAATCCTCCCGGACCCGCCCCGGAGGTTGGTCCTGGGAGCGGCGGCGTCGGCGGCGGCGGCTGCTGATAAGCCATATCAACTAAATTGCTCAAATTAAACGGACTTTTGCTTGAAGAAGAAAAGAGGTTTTACTTAATCATAAAGTTGATCAAACGAAGTGAAAATATCATTTTAACAGGAAAAACCCTAGATACAAAAACCCACAGAAAAGGAAAAAAGAGAGTAAAAAAGGCATTATTATCTATATATACACACAAAAATTAGGATGAACAGGAGACGTTTGAGTATGAAACAGATCACGAGGCATAAAGAAGGGGAAAAAACTCAGAACAGAGGGTTAAAGAGGGACATTCAAGAAGAAAAAGAAAACACTAGATTCGAGTTGGAAAAGTGACAGCAACTGGGTCAAAACTCAAAAGGGAAGTGGGTATTGATCAGCTGTACAAGAGAACAGAATAAGAACATGTAAGGACTGATTGCGGTGGTGGGGAAACGGGGAATCAAATCACGGAGAGGAATTGTCGGGTTAATCACAAAACAAAATCCTATGTAATTACAGGAATATACCAGTAAGGAAGTGAGGTTTCGACATTTGATTTATGGGAGAGGGAGAAGGTGGTGATGATGGAGAAAGATGAACTGGAAAACAGTCATCATTCCTTCCTTCTTTTTCATATCACAGTACGAACGCGTAAAGGTATAAAATTCGCGGAATAAGCTGGGCAGCTATTGGGTCCCACCTGACCCTCTTCTCCTTTCGGATAAAGGACTAATTTTAATCTAACACTATATATCAAGTACGTTATGACGCTATATATGGTGCCATAACATATCTGATGTATAATACCGGAATGGAACTCGATAAAGGACACTCAAGTTCACATAAATTTTGAGATCAAGGGGCAATTCAAGTGAAAAAAAACTTACTTTTTATCGGGTTTTACCTGAGTTTGAATCCCCGAGTCCCCCTCCCCTTTATCCCCTTGTAATTTAAAAAAAAAAAAGTTTCACATAAATTTCAGTTTTATTACCTAAAGTTTTTTTCTTTCTTTATTTCTCTATGTACAAATAATGAAATATAAACCCTGTGGGGTATGTGATCGTAAGAATAAATCGTAGGTAGGAGAAGAAGAAGGTGATTTTAAAAAAGAAAAGATGAATGGGAGGAATTAAACTGGTATATATCAACATTATATTAAAATAAAAATAATTTGTGCAAGAATAAATGTAAAAGTGGATA
Source organism: Nyctanthes arbor-tristis (assembly GCA_963692815.1). NCBI lineage: Eukaryota > Viridiplantae > Streptophyta > Magnoliopsida > Lamiales > Oleaceae > Nyctanthes > Nyctanthes arbor-tristis. Next base: position 58,510 of record CAVNYN010236309.1, read on the forward strand.
ATATTTATGAGAATTTGACCAATATTTTTTTTAAAGAATAAATAAATAGAACGTTACACCATTTCAATTTTTCCATTACATTCTGATATGGCGAATACGTCAGCAACGTTTTGGAAGATTTCTAACTTGATGATAATTGAAGATTTCATTTGAGAAAGATCACGGATCTTCAACTTTTGATCAAATTCACTAATCCGTCTAAACTTTTACAAATACAATCTTCAAGTTTTGGTATATTTTACTATTGTCAGGAATTTTCTATTGAGTCATTGCTCGTATTCATTGTCTACGTAGATCATTCATGAAACATTTAATAACTCAATGCCTAATTGGTACTAAACGTCTTTACTTTTGATTGATTTTATACAAAACATCTAGAAATCATCTATCATACGATTTCTCAACCATTCATACAAAAAAAAAGGCCTATTTTAACATGGTCGAATAATAAAACCAATGAAAAGTCCATACATCCCATCTTGGCACAAAACCAAAAAAAGGAAAGTCTTCGAATGAGAAATCAAATTATGTCAATATCTAACCAATAATATACATATAGAACTTACATTGGTTTATCCGTGGTAATCCAACTCGAGTATCTCCCATCATTGCCAATCCTCATTATAATCAATTTTTTTGGAAGATCTTGGCATAGAAATCTTTCTTGTTTTCATATCCAACAAAACTTTCTACACACATCCAAATTCTACAACATCAAACAATATCAATCAACATATCATATCAATAAATGAACCAAAAAATACAGACTTTTTGGGGAACTGAGAGCCTGATATATAGAATTTCCTAAATGTCATTTGCCAATTTAATTTCTATATAATAAAATCTAGAAAGAAGCTTATATACATAACACATGGCACACAAGGAGACAATTAATTCTGGGAAAAAACCACAATTCATATGATTCAAATTAAAATATCATACATATATTATCCCATAATAAATTGAAAAAAATGGAAATCTACCAAATATATTACTTAAAAATTGACCAACGATGAGTCAACTAAACACGTGAAAACAATATTATTTAGGGCTGCTAGGGTTTTCTTGTTCTTTGATTCACGATGTCGTTGGAGGATGCATATGCTCGTCTCACGTTGGAGGAGGAAGAGGGCGGCTTGGACGTTGGCGGGGATGATTCTGCCTCACTGGTTAATGAGAACCTGAATTTCTGTTTGATAGGCCGTTTTCTCACGGACAGGACCATTAACGTTGTGGCAATGAAAAACACTTTGGCTTCGATATGGCGGCCGGTGAAGAGAGTCTGCATCAAGGAGGTGAAGGCGGCTTTGTTTCTCTTTCAATTTTTCCACAAGGTGGATATGCATAGGGTTCTTGATGGCGGCCCTTGGACATTCGATCGATATGTCCTACTTCTCAAGCATCTGGAGGCCACTGAAAATCCTTCGCTGGTAGAACTCAACCATGCTGCGATATAGGTTCAGGTGCATGACCTTCCGACTGGGTTTATGTCGGAGCATGTTGCGAAGAGCATAGGCACCTATCTGGGTAATTTCCTTGAGTTCGATGCAAACAATTTTACTGGGGAATGGAAGAGTTATGTTCGCATTCGTGTGCATTTGGATGTTCGTAAGGCCATTAAATGGAATATGAGGATTAAGAATGATGGAGCAGACTGGACTTGGGTGAATTTCAAGTATGAACGCTTACCTAATTTCTGCTTTGCGTGCAGAAAGCTTGGTCATTCTGAGAAGTTTTGTTACAGGCTGTTCAATAATCCAGATGGGGAGTTGGCTCGTGCCTACAGACCCTGGTTGCCCGCACAGACTCGCCGGCATCAGCGTACTTCAGGCGAGCGATAATTGATAGGTAACAGTGTAGGACTTGGCACCCATGCTCAGCGGAAGACCAGGATGACTTGATGGAGGATTTTGATGAGTTGGGTGATCAGACGGGCAGCAAGACGGACAGTGCAATTATTGGCTCAGATGACTCTGTTGGGTTGAGGAAGGGGAGCACGGCTGTTTCTTCCAAGGGGAAGGAGAAAGTGGGACATGATGGTGGCAAGGAAGGTTTGGCTGTGGCAGACGCTAAACGTCGTAGGCTTGAAGGTGATATGGTGGATGGCTCCACTGATGAAATTAATTGTGATAGCAATAGTGAGTTAGATTGTGGTTCAAAAAAGGGATTACCAATGGGACCTGGTGTTCAGGCCCACTGATTTTAATGAGTGTATTAAGTTGGAACTGTCGTGGCCTTGGCGATCCACAAGCAGTTCAGGTCCTTGTGGATCTGGTTCGTGATAATAAGCCAGATTTTATTTTTTTGATTGAGACTTTATCTTGTAATTCTTGTTTGGAGCAAATAAAAGTATTGCTGGGTTATGATGGTCTTTTAGTTGTTGATTGTGTGGGTCACAGTGGAGGTTCGGCTCTTATGTGGAAAGTCAAGATTATGGCTACACTTTTAAGCTACTCGCGCTATCACATTAATGTTGAGGTTAATCTTGTGTCTCAACCTAAATGGCGACTTACCGGTTATTATGGTGTTCCTGATCGCAATCGTAAGCATGAGAGTTGGAATCTTTTGTGTACTCTGTCACCGACGTCTCACCTACCTTGGGTCTGCTTGGGAGACTTTAATGACATTCTCTCTCAAAATGAAAAATATGGTTGGCTTATTCATCCCAACCGTTTGATAGATGGTTTTCGAGAAGCTTTGAGATCGGAACTGTATGATTTGGGTGTCACGGGGAATCAATTTACTTGGTTTAGAGGACGTGGGACTGACAGTTGGATAGAACAATGCCTTGATCGAGCTGTTGCTACCTCGTCATGGCCCTCTTTGTTTAGTGAGGCTCGGGTTCGCAACTTGGGTATTTTCACTTCAGATCACTCCCCAATGTTCTTGCAACCTCAGTCAAGTTTCTCTAGTAAGGGGAGGAGAAGGTTCAGGTTTTAGAATGTCTGAGTTAATGAGGCCGATTGTAAGGATGTAATCAGTGCAAGTTGGGAACAGACCGATCATCAGTTGTTCCCCCGACGGTTGGCGGCTTGTGGAGCAGATTTACTTGCTTGGAGCTCTAAGTTGAATACTAAATTTCGGGAAAGAATTAAGCAATGTAAGGCTATTATGGCTGCGGTCCAACATAAGAGAGATGGTGCTTCTTTGGGAACTTTTGAATGGGCTTGACAAGAGTATTATGACACATTGCGTAGATAGGAGGTGTTCTGGAGGCAACGAGCTAAGCAATTTTGGCTTCACGAGAGGGATTTGAATACTAGGTTCTTTCATGCTGCTGCGTCTGCCAGGAAGAAACATAACAGTTTTACCCAGTTTAAGGATTCGAATGGCAATTGGCTCTCCTATGAGACCGAACTACATGAGCATGTGGTAAATTATTTCCGTGGGATCTTCTCTACTACCAGAAATCAGTCCACATCAAGAGTAGTTGCCTAGTACATTGAGGCCCAGGTCACAGCAAAACAGAATGACCATCTGCTCACTCCTTTTTCAGCTGAGGAGGTACGGACGGCTCTTTTTCAGATGCATCCTAACAAATCACCTGGACTTGACGGTATGAATCCGAAATTCTTTCAATCTTTTTGGAGCATAGTGGGTCAGGATGTTATTTCTACTTGTTTAACTGCATTGAATAATTGTTGTATTCCTACTGAGTTGAATGTCACGTCCATTGCTCTTATTCCTAAGAAGCAAAGTCCAGAATCTATGAGTGATCTCCATCCTATCTCTTTGTGTACTGTGGTTTATAAAGTTATTGCCAAGGTTCTAGCGAACCGGTTGAAGAGTGTTTTACCATTGATTGTGTCTGAAACTCAGTGTGCTTTTGTCCCTGGGCGTCTGATCACTGATAATATTTTGATTGCCTTTGAAATGATGCATTACATGAAACGAAAACTCAGGGGAAGGAAGGGTATGCGGCACTTAAGATTGATATCAATAAGGCTTACGATAGATTGGAGTGAGGGTTTTCTTGAGGATGTCATGTTACGTATGGGGTTCTCTAGGAGGTGGGTTGACCTTGTTCTTATGTGTTTGTCTTCTATTAAGTATTATATATTGCATAACGGATGTGAATTAGGGACTATTGTACCGGAGAGAGGGGTGAGGCAGGGCTACCCTCTATCGCCCTATCTCTTTATTCTTTGTGCGGAGAGCTTCTCTAACAGCTTAAGAAGGAAGGTAGACTCCGGGTTGCTTTATAGCTGTAAGGTAGCAAGGGGTATGCCTGCTATTTCCCACTTATTTTTTGATGATGATAGTATCTTATTCTTTAGTGCTAACATGTTGGAAACTGGGGTGATTAAGGACATCTTGCATGCATATGAGCTTGAGTCTGGCCAGTCAGTTAATTTTCAGAAGTCTTTTCTTTCTTCTAGCTCTAATGTACTAGGTGATCGACTGTTTGCCATTTGCTCATCTCTGGGAATGGAAGCATCGAGTGGTCGTGAATTATATTTTGGGATGTCGTCTTTAGTAGGTAGAAAGAAGAAGGAGATACTTTCATTTATTAAGGATAGGGTCTGGCAGAGGTTGTCTGGGTAGAAGGAGAAGTCTCTTTCCAGAGCTGGGAAGGAGATCTTGTTAAAATATGTGGCTTAGACCCTTCCAAATTATTCCATGACTGTGTTTCTATTACCATCGGACCTTTGTGTTGAGATTGAACGAGCAATAAACACGTTCTGGTGGAAGGGAAGTAAAGAAGCAGCTAGGGGTATATCTTGGATGAGATGGGAACGTCTCTGTTACTTTAAAAATCGTGGGGGCTTGGGCTTTAAACAGCTCCATCAGATGAATTTGGCTCTTCTTGGGAAACAGGGATGAAAATTTTTAGTTGAGCCCTGCTCTCTTGTGACTAGAATTTTTAAGGCTCGCTATTTTCCACAAACAGATTTTTTACAGGCGAAAATTGGTCACAATCCCAATTTTGTCTGGCGTAGCATTTTGGCAAGTCAAGTTCTCTTAAGGAAAGGCACACAGTATAGAGTTGGAAGTTGACGAAATGTGAGGGTTTGGATGGATCTGTGGTTACCTGATGGGGAGGATGGTTTTATTTCAACTCCGGTGATCCCTGGGGGGGGAAAATATTATTGTGAATTAGCTCATAGGGCCGGGCATGTACTGATGGGATATGGATGTTATTGATAATTTATTTTACTCGAGACAAGTCTCTTATCTTACAGGTATCGGTTGGAATGACTGTCTTATGTGACACATTGTTTTGGAGCAAAGATGTCTATACAATCAGGAGTGGGTATCGTTTAGTCCAAACCATGGGAGCTCAAGGTGCCACCAAAGGTAAAGAATCTTCTTTGGAGAGCTGCCTCTGAGGTTCTACCTACACTTGAGCAGTTGAGAGTTCGACATGTTAGTGTGGATGGGCAGTGTCCGGTGTGTCTTTCAAGGGTTGAAACTGTTATGTATTGCTTCATGGCTTGCTCTTTTGCACAACAGGTTTGGTCGGCTTCTTCGGTGGTTATCCAACATGGTGATGAGCAGAAGTTTAAAGTATAGTTGCTAGACTTCTTCAGCCGTGGGGACCAAGCAACTCGGGAAAACATAGCCATGATTTGTCGGGCTCTTTGCCATAATAGGAATGAAGTCGTCTGGCAGAACCGATCTCTTATACCCTCTAAAGTGGTTTATTTAGCTTCTTTGATCCATACTCAGTGGCGGGAGGCCCAAGTGTCTGTTTCTTTGCCACGAGCTATTTTGCCTCCAAGTGTCTTGCATTGGCAGCCGCCGGCAGCGGGGTTTCTTAAACTCAATGTGGATGCAGCCACCTTCCCGGATTAGCATATTGTAGAGGTTGGGCTTGTGCTGCGTGATGACAAAGGATCCTTTGTGCAGGGTAAAACTATTCGCATGCATGGATTCTACTAAGCAAATTTGGCTGAATTGCGGGGAGTCGTGTAGCCTTAAGTTGGATCAAGGAGTTGCATTTTACTCAAGTCATAGTTGAGATGGATTCATTGGTTGTGTATCAGGCTCTTCGTTCCACTCACGTTGATTTATCCCCATTTGGTCTAATTCTTGATGATTGTAAGGTTTTGTTAGTAGAACTCGATGGTATAGAGTTCGCATATGTTAAAAGGTCTGCGAACCAGGTTGCTCATACGCTTGTTCGAGCGGCTGGTTCCTTGTCAGGCTCTATTGTCTTATTTGAGTTACCTCCCTCTATGATTGATGATGTACTCTCTTTTGATTCGGTTATTAAATAAAATTTCTCCATTCAAAAAAAAATATTGACCAATGATAAGAAGATAGAAATTTCAAATTATTGTTAGAATTAAGGATTTCATGCATCAGGCCAAAATATTAGGTTAATTCAGCCCATAAAAAACAAACGAATTAAAATAAATTTAAATACTTGAGGAAAATCGTTGGAAGGAAGAATTACATGAAAATTAGGAAACTTACCTCGGATAAACTTGATTTAAATCATATCAATTAAAAAAAGATTAAAACTAAATCCGCAACCCAACACACAAGATTTCGATTTATATTAAATGTTTGAGAATAAATTAATTACCAAAATCAGTTGGGATGAGATTTAAGAAAGAAGAAGCCCGTTTTGGAAATGTCTGAACAAAAAAGGAAAATAAAGACCGGAAAAGGGCACTAATCTTATTACATAAAAAGCACATGAGTATTAGATTAGTTTTTTCTGCAACATAACGAAAAAATAAATATATAAAACATAAAAAAATCAGATGACTTATGACACTAGATGCCTTATGGTGCCAACTTTTTGGAAGGAAAACCAAAACCAGAAATTTTCCTCCATTTATTTAGATACATATATATAAAGATTTTTTTTTTCTTTTTTCTATTGTACTTCTAGAATTTGCTTATACGTACCTCTGGAATACTTAATTCTGGTTTCTTATTTCTCTGTCAAAATTTTTAATCAATCAAATAAAACTACATTTGCTGCTGATTCCAAGAAAAATTCATATCAATACAATTCACTGTGTAGTTACAAACTCAAACTCATTAAAAAATCCAATATTTAACTGATGTTCAAGATCAAAGCTCAAATAAAAAAATAGTAATAAGGATTTTAAGGAAAAGCATGGAAGGAATAAAAATGCAACCATTAATAAATCTTCCACATAGTTTTTGTCTTTTTGATTGGCCATCGTCATTCATATGTTTTACAGTCATTGATATTAATCAGTTTCTCAAACTTTTTGAATTGCTCCAAGATCGATACAATAGAAGGGGCTTTTGTCTCAGTAAGTCTCTATATTCAAAGCCACGGCCCTTTCGGCCTATTGACGTAGGCTTGGGGACATGTTTGACCCACTTTATTGTGATATTACCGCCACCAATCTTATCTGTGAAAATAGAAAGAATAATCTTAAATGAACTGCATATATAAACAATGACGGATTTAGGGGCAGGCTAGAATGGGCTTCAGCCCATGTCGGTCGGCAAAATTTTGATAGAAAAATTTTGAAAATTTTATATTAGTCCATGTTGATTGTTCTTCTTCTTTTTTTTTTTTAATACCATAGCTCGTGTCATTAAAAAAATCTTGGATCCCTCCCTGTATATAAAGATTATGATAAACTTCTTATTAAATACATACATAATTAGCAATTACTTTTATGCTCGTGTCGTGTGCATTTAACTATATTCACGAATGAGAGAAAAGACAGGTAGTTTAAGTCGAATTTGAAAGATTCACGTATTCTCTTATATATATAAAATAAAGTTGTAAAAAAAATAAATATAGATCGATTAATTAATAAGAAGATGAAGAGTTTTTTTTTAACTAAATAATTAATAAACGAAGGGCAATTAAGGAATTTTTTAAAATATGTAAGGGTAAAATATAAAATCAAAAGAATTTCCTACATTCACACATTTAATATATAGTGATTTTTTCATAAATGAGCGACTATATATCCCAATACTATGCAATTGTCCAGTTCCTTTTCGCGGGAAAAAAATCATAGGACAAAAATACACTTGAATATTAGTTTCTAATTATTAGTTGACAGTTTTTGGGAGTTAATTTTGACAGCAAGGATGTTCTTCACAAAGAAATGTCATTTTGAGGGTAGCAAATGCTAGAAATTGATAGGTAGAGAGTACTAGTGCCTAGATCCTTAAGCAATAGTTTTTAATTTAATAATTTTATGAGTAAGAATGTAACATCCTAAAAATTCCTACAAATTAAGGTAAGCAACAAAATTGTTATTTTGAAAGAATTACTTGAATATCATTGTAAAATTTCTTGAAAATTAAAAGATTGGTATTCAATTGACGTTAAAGAAAGAATTTGGTTCCTAATTGACATAAACTAAAGTGTAGTGACTTAATTGACATAAATCGAAGTTTGGTGACTTAATTGAAGGATGAGACAAAGCACAAGGATTTCCCAGACAATTTTCTGCCAAGTGTGCGGTATATGTCGCGCACGTGTCAAGATGTGATTGACGGAACTCAAATTTTATTAAAAACAATTAAATTCTAACTATTATAAAAAGAGCCTTTGGGTCCTCATGTTCCCAAAGACCCCAAAGCGTTCCCTTTCCCTCCAATAACCTCCCAATTCGTCCAAAGTCATGGAAGGAAGAAAATCTACCCTAAAAACTCATCATAAAACTTATTTATCATTTGAAAATGGTCCCTTATCATATATGAAAGGATTATAGCTTGAAAAATAGCTTTAATCAAGGTTTTAATGACGTTTTTCTACTTGATATTATTCGAAGAAGATTTGAGGTGAGTAACACGTGTATTGACTCTCTTTCTTTAAAAATCATGCTTCTCTTGTGAGTAACACATGTCTTGGTTCTTCCTTCTCTTTATACGAAATTGATGATTATCTTGTGAGTAACACGTGTATTGGTTCTATCTCTTCTATCATTTGGCTCTTTTCTTCTCTTCGTGTCTTAGATATCTCTCTTTTAGAACTTGTGTCTTCCTTTAATTGTACTTGGCCTTTGATGTTTGACAGTGCACCATTGCTTTGGATAAATGATTGTTCTTTGCTCTTGGCCATCGCTAGTGACGCTATATACCCGTTCTGCTCTGCTATCTGAATTGTTTTATGGTATTATGGTCTTCCTGTGTGGTCTCGGCCACTCTAATCTGTTATTGAATTGTATGAGTTACGAGTAGAGGCTAAACTAGTGATGTGCCCGAGCTTCGTATCTGTGTATCTTTGTGGATGACCTCTTTGTGCATAAAGCGACCCCTCTTCTGTATTGTTTTCTGTAGGCCAATACATATTGTTATTCACTGGGCACTTTTGTACTCACTCCCTATCTTCTACAATCCTGTAGGTATTAAATTAAGAAACTATGTGGCCGGATCGTCCTAAGATGGAGAGGATACATGTATGTGATCGAGACTTCGGTGTGTGCGGCCGAGGTTTCGTTGTGGGTAGCCCACGGAATATTTAATCATCAGAGTGCACAGCAAAAGTGCCTCGATATTTTAAACTGTATTTGTATCGATTTTTAACCGTCAAAGGCTTCCGCTACTGTTTGAAATTCCGTTCGTGACAAAGAAACTAAAGTTACAATCTTGTATGTGTATGTTCGATTTATATTACAAAACAAAAAACTGCATTCTAAATGGTTAGAAAAGTTTTTTATTTTTATATACTGCCTTTGTACAAATTATTTGGTATAATTTTCTTTTTTAAGATGTCACAAATATATGGCCTTATTTTTATATCAAAGAGTCTAATTTGCATTACTTTCAATTCTATTCCGATTTAATAATTTAATTATAACTATCAATTTTGAATTCAACTCATTAAATAGGGATAAATTAGGAACACGAATCACAAAATTTACCTTTTCAACACATTTCTTAATTTTTGTGAAAAAAACAAATGGGACTAAGTAATCAGGATGAATGTGGTATTAGATAACTAAAGATGGCCCATAACAAAGAACAATATGAGTAGAAGAATATGACTAGGAGTGAGTAGAAAGATAATCGAAACTTCACGACCTTTTACTAAAACACCTACGTTCTTTTTGTGGTTCGGTTATCTATTTTTCAGTTTTCAATTCATTTTCAATTTTCTGTTTTGAATGCTTGTTTTTAGATTTCTAAAAATACGTTTACTTCGTCATTTTGAAAAACTATTTTAAGAAAGACAAATCTGGAAAACGTGTTTTTTTTTACATTTTAAGAATTTATTTGCTTGTTAAGTAAATTAAATAATTTTGTTTAAGTAAATTAAATAATTTTATTCTTTCCTTAAAAAAATTATTTTGTTCTAATATATCATTACCAAGATTACAATAAGAAATTTTACTATATAGTTATGAGGAAAAAGGAAATTAGAGAAGAGAGAGAGAGAATAACATTTGGGGGAAGGGATGGAGGAGAGAGGATAGAGTAGTCGTAATTTGGGTGCATCATTATAACAAAGAAATTAGAGGAGAGAGAAAGAAACTAAGCAGACAGAGTAGTCGTAATTGATTTAGGGCAGAGGGACGAAGGGTTGTAAAATTAGATGAGAGAAATTAAAATTTACAAAATAAAGCGTTTTCCGTGTTTTTAATTAAGCTCCGTGTTTTGCTTAAAATATCTCAAAACGACTTTCTATTATTTTCTATTTTCTTTGTTAAAAAATTCATTGTTTTTCAAAATTCGTTCTTGAAAATATGAAAGTAAATTTGTTTTCAGTATTTTAAAAAGTTGAAAACTAAAAACGGTCTCAAAACAGTAAAGAAAACATGCCCAAATTTTTTTCTCAAAAGGGTTTTAAAAAGATTTTCTAGTGCGGATAACCGGAAAAGAGGGTGGCTACTCCACCTCCGCACTTAAATCTAACCAATAGGTTGTGGCTCGCACGTTGAGAATCGACTTTTGTATAGCTCACAGGGAGCAAGGGTCAAGTATCACAAAAACCGTAAAAATAAAATGCAAAAAGAAGCAAGGTTTTATGAAGGTAAAGCGTAATAAAGATGTTAATTAGAAGTTTGTAGACTTCTCAAGTGTAAACCAGGTCAAAGTGTGGGGGCACAAAAAAAAAGTGTACGAGTTAAATTTTGGGATTAAGGCCTTGTTTAATCTTCTTTAAATTTTCTCTTTATAAATTCACCTACCATAATTTGACTGTTAATTTGACAACTACTCAACAATCACCATACATCTTAAACTTTAATTAAATTTCCACCACTCATTTCAACTCTTTATAAATTCACTTTATAAATTAAAAATTTAAAGAGCTTCAAACAAGCCCTAAGAAAAGTGTAGACGAGCTTTGTAAAGGACCATCATTAGTTAGTTATTGGGTTAATTAGTCGAAACTCACTCATTGATCATTGTAATTTGATTAATACTCTTAATTATAACTATTTTGGTTTTTATAGTAGTTTTTAAAAACAAATTGTAAAAATACATACATTAATAATATTTTAGAAAAAATAAAAAAGGGGGGAACATTAAACAAATTACCAATAATAATAATAATAATCAATGCAAATACTAAAAATAAGACTTCTACCTTAATTAAAACTCTCACAATCTCTTTCATCTCAAATTATCATCAGTTACAACCGTCCTCTCCATTTCCTCAACCACGACGTCGACATCGACAATAAAAGTAGAATCGAAGGAGGAAAAACTTCTAATAATTTCATAAGAACAATTGGGGGAAAGAGTATCGAACCACGTCGACTTCAACGCCATTTTTTATTTTATTATTATTATTTTTTGCCACTATCTTTGTAGCCAACCATTTGTATATCTTTGTGTATAATAATCCCTAATTTGAAGGTTTCGTTTCTCTCCTGATTCATCCTCCTTTGGATTCTGCGGCATAAATCGAGAAGCTCTCAAGTTTGGTAACAATGGTAATGATGTCGGGAATTTCTTAGTTCAATGGTGTAAGTGATTGGTAATGTAATGTGTAATAAATTACACAATATAAATATATAATGTGTAATAAATTACATAGTAATATAGTAAATTACATGGGTCAAAAAAAGAATGACACAGTGTATCAACAATATATCATAAACGATAACACAATGTAATGTGTAATAAATTACATGGTAATATATATTGTGTAATAAATTACATGGTAATATAGTAAATTACATGAATCGAAAAAATAATGACACAATGTATCAACAACATATCATGAATGATGACACAATGTAATATGTAATAAATTACATGGTAATCTAGTGAATTACATGGGTCAAAAAAGGAATGAAAAAGCAAATTATATGTAATAATTTGAAGAATATAAGTTTTTCCTCTTTTGATTCTGCTATTGGTGTTGAAGAAGTCGACGTGGTGTTTGAGGAGATGGGAAAAGACGGTTGTAATTGACGATAATTAGATATAAAAGAGAATGAGGGAGTTTTAATTAAGATATGAGTCTTACTTTTAGTATGTGCATTTTATTATTATTATTTTTTTTTTGTATTTTGTTTAACGTTTTCTAGTTTTTTTTAATTTTTTCCCAAAAATATTATTAATGTAAGTATTTTTGTAAATATCGATGGTTATTGCTAGATGTCAGAGAAACAGATGTAATTAATGATAATTGTGGATGAAAGAGAATGAAGGAGTTTTAAATAGGTAGGAGTTTTATTTTTAGAATATCATTTAATTATTTGTGATTTTTTTAATTATTTTGGGTTTTTTATTATTTTTGAAATTTATTATCTTCAAAATTAGAGATGAAGTATTTTTCTATTTTTTTCAATAAAAACTACAAAGACCAAAATAGTTAAATTGATAGTATTTTTCCAATTTCTTATAAATGTATTTACTTACATCAAAATTTCCATTAGTTATTAGACGCTTAGGCCAATTGTAAGGGCTACTGAACTGGCAGGGCCCATGCCATGAGCCGACGTGCCCATGTAGCTGGGGCTAGTGCAGAACTCTTCCCTTCTTTTTGGGTTAATTTCATATATCGTTCTTAACCTTTAGGATTAGTATTGGTTGGATCTCCAATCTTTTTTTCAACTCGTTGAGCCCCCAACTTTTCATTAATTGGTACATATATTTTTTTTACTGTTTCTGCTAATTTTTCTATTAACTCCTTCACTAAATTACCATTATATTCCTTATTATTTTAAATTAAGAAATAAAAATTTTTAAAAATAACATAAAAATATAAAACAAAAAAAAATGATAAAGAAAAAAAATGGGGTCCTGCCGGAAATGACCATTTCTGGCAACACCTTTTTTGGCCTGCCAAAAGGGGAAAGCCCTTCACTCTCTCTCCCTGTGTGGGCAGAAATGGCAATTTTTTTAATTTTTATATTATTTTTTACATTTTTAAAATTTTTATTTTTTAATTTAAAATGATGAGGGATATAAGTATTTAGTCGAATAGTTAATGGTGAAATTGACGGAAACCATAAAAAATGACTATATGTGTAAATTAATTAAAGGTTAGGGACCCAGTAAGTTGAAAAAAAAAGTTGGGGACCTAGCTAATATTAACCCTAAAGGTTGGGGATGATATGTGAAATTAACCCCTTTTTTTTTCCATCAACTAAACTAAAAGAGTCAAGACCAACATTTAGAGAAGGGGAAATATCTCAAATAGCCTAAATTTTAAATTATATATATATATATATATCCTTGCTTATTTTACAACCTCTTGTTATTCAAAAACTACATTTTTCCTTATTTTTATTTTTAATTAATAATTTGTAGTAACGTAGGATGTTACATTGAGTAATGATACTTGTACATACTTATTGTAGATAATTTGTACATACACCCCTTGTATCTATCTAAATGTTCATAACCACATCTTTCGCGTGATGACAAAATTTAAAGGTGCGTAAATTCAAAGAGTCTTGTACAAAATATGTACAAGAAATATGTACAAATAACATTACTCTGTTACATTCTTTAATTTGGATAAATGTACTATGTCACATTCTATGAATTTGTATAATAAATTAAGATGAATTTTTTAATATGTGAACGTGGTATGTTATGTAGTATTTTTAAAAAATATAACCAGTGTGAGTAAAAATAGAAAAAATGATAATTTCAAAAAAAAAAATAGAAAAATGATGAGTTGAATTACCACAAATGCAAAAAGCTCCTGGAAAACCCCATGAGAAATTTCAAGGCTTGGGAGATTTTTGGAAAAGAAGATTAAAAGAAAAAGGAAAATCAAGTACAAAGTCAGTCCAAAATCTCTAGACATTAAAAACTTCTTTAAATCAAAATCCACACTCATCGAACTCAAGAAATAATCCCATGTGACCTTTTATCTTCGAGGACTAGATTCATTGAGAAGATTTGCTACCTCATAGTCCTTACGGGCTCATCTACTTTCATCTTCATTCCCAAAAAATAAAAATCAATTTGTATCAATTTTCTATTTTTTATACATGAAATTTTTTGTATACAATATTTCAAATTTTAGTGTTTATTTTAGTAGTTAGGAATTTCTTTCTTTTTTTTTTTCTTGGGAACAATTATTATGTGCTATAATAATGTGGCCAATGATTGTATGAGTTTGTGGTGTATACTATCGAGAGGCTTAAAACACGTTGCACAATAATATATAATTAATAAATTAATAATAATAATCATAGAGATTCTTTTCAAAATAATAATAATAATATTAATAATCATAGAGGTTTAAAGGGAAAGGTTTGTTGACATGTTAAGCACAAAAAAGGCCATGCATCGCTACTAAAGTAATTTGCAACTTGCTTAACCCTTTTTCCCCTTTATAATAATTAGCACTATGAGTAGTGATTAGTGACCTAATTCAAATTAATAATATTGATGGCCACTTTGCTATTTTAAGTTTAAATTAAACTCACCAACACATTGTTAAATCAACATTGATGATTTCGTAGATTTTTCTATATTTTTCTTTTCTTTTCTTGTATGATGATATTTGTCCTTCTGCAAATTTTCTTTTTATCGTTATCTCTTTCTTTAGTATTGAATTGTTTCCATAGTGTGTAACACCAATTTTGAAATAAAGTTAGAATTCATGCAATTATTAGTTATAGCCACATTTGGATTAAGAAATAATTGCCCGCATTCTAATTTTCGGTATAGAGATTTTTTTAGCAAGTTGGCTAAAAACTTGTTAACCACTTGACGTCTCTTATACGATGATGGTTGGCTAACCAAACCATTTTCAACACACGTCGGATTTTTTTTTTCTTTTTATAATAAGCATCAAATATGAAAAGGCTAGTGACAAACAATGTTTCTTCCAAATCAACTAATAATAACTTGCTTGACCCTGACGAACAAGACATTAGACGAAGTTATTCTTGGTGGGACACTATTCTTTCATAGTCTTCAAGCTAAAGATTAGCTTTACTTGAACTAATTTTTCTTTATATCCCCGCCACATATTCACCTATCTCATTTATATAAATCTATAAAGAACAAGCTTTAAACTGTTTGAGTCTTTGAGCTGAAGACTATATAAGATCCTTTTGTACTCACTAAAGACGACATAAAGTTGGTTATGATCATAATAATAGTTGTGAATAGCCTTTTTTTTTTTTTTTAACAATTACAAGGATATAGAATAACTTAAAAAAGTGATCTTCTAGGACGTAAATGAAGGCCAATTATATTCACACTAAAGTTATTATTTGGAACATCACATTTTTATTACAAGAAATGGTTTTAATCTTTGTTTATTACTATACTTAAGTCCCCAATTCTTTTTCAACTCTTCCCCCATTTCTTCTTTAATAGTTAATACACTTGGTCGGTAAACTATGTTTATATCTAAGTATTTTTTTAATATGCTTTTATTATTAGGTGTGAATTTTATAATTTTGTTTTTTATTTACTTATTTGAAATTAGTTAGACTATATATATATATATATATATATTGACAATTACATAAACGAATTGGAAGGAAATTATTCGATAAAGACAAATGTAGTGTTATTGAAAAGTAAAAGAAAAAATTAGGAAAATTCAACGTGGACAAAAGAAGAAACAAAAAAGTGACAAAAGTGACATGTGGCATAAGTGATTAGTGTTTATGTAAAAGTGATGTGATGTGTTGAAAAACATGATTGTACCACGTGTCAGTTTTATTAGAATTTTTGTATATACTTTTATTCAAATAGCACAACTCAAAAAATTATGGCGAAAAATATTGAAGATGTAATTGTTGTAGCAAGTAAATATTGAGAGCATAGAGTAAAATTTTAATGTGGTGCATCAAACAAATAATATAGTGTGAATATAATTACACATAAATAAAAGCTTAAGTACACGGGAAGTAATAATTTATTAAATAAAATTACATTTGAAAATTATATATATATATATATCTAATTATATAAGTTGCTTATCGTTTATACAAGTGTCATAGTATTTAAATACTCACGTCCTCAGAGAAAAAAAAGGAAAAAAGAAGTTTGGAAATGGG
The DNA here is from genome assembly GCA_963692815.1 of Nyctanthes arbor-tristis. Lineage (NCBI taxonomy): Eukaryota > Viridiplantae > Streptophyta > Magnoliopsida > Lamiales > Oleaceae > Nyctanthes > Nyctanthes arbor-tristis. The sequence continues at coordinate 74,895 of CAVNYN010236309.1, forward strand.
TATCGAGTTTTACAATCTGGTTTTGACTTCTCTGACATGTGACATTAGAAAGTTTTCATTAAATTCTAAATGGTGAAACAACCACCGAAACCGCTGAAATAGAATAGTGGATTAACTCTTAATAAAATTCTTGAAACTCGTTTTTAAGTATTAAGTCTAAAGTTTCTTGGATTCGAATGAGTCTTTTAAGTTGCTCTAGCATCTCTGAGAAAGCTTATTGGGCGAACAAAGTTGGTACTATGTTAAAATGATGCACAACTCAATGATTAAAAATATCAGACACTGGATGAAATCATAGATTACCATTTGCTAGTTCATATAATTTGATAAAGGGTAATTTGCAGCAAAGGTCCCCAGCCTTTTCATTCATTTATACTTCCATCTCTAACCTTTAAATCTAGATTAACAAGTCCCCAATTTTTATATATATTTGCATTTTTATTTAAATTCATATATTTAATTATTAAAATGTTAGGATTTCTTTGATAACCATTTGAAAGAAATCTTATTATATTTGAAAATTTGCATCATTTAAAATTATAGAAAAGTAACAGGTGTGAATAATGACAAAATCGTTATTTAAAACTTAATTTGAAATTTTATTATAATAAACACGTGTCACTTTTCTATGGAGACGTGTCGTTTTTCTATATTCTCAAGTAACATTAATTTGAAATTTAATTTTAATTATAATAATATTTTTATTTAAAAAGTTTTGAAACAGATGTTAATATTTTAATAATTAAGTATATGCATTAGATTGAAAATGTAAAGATTGTGAGAACCTCTGTTTGTAAGTTGAGGACAAAGTGGGAATAAATGCAAATGTTGGGAACCTTTGCTTCAATTCAAATTACCCCTATCTGAAATAATTTGTACTATATGCCCTTGTTTGATACTCTTTAACAAAACACATTATAATCCCACCTATCACTGATTTGACTATTGATTTGGCAACTACTCATTTATAACTACAAATTTCAAACTTCTATTAAATCTACACCACTCATTTCACCTTTTTATAATTTCTCTTTATAAATCAACTACCATAAATTGAATCAAACATCCCCTTAGCCCTTGTTTGATACTCTTTAACAAAACACATTATAATTCCACATACCACTGATTTGACTATTGATTTGACAACTACTCATTTATAACCACAAATTTCAAACTTCTATTAAATATACACCATTCTTTTCACCTCTTTATAATTTCTCTTTATAAATCAACTACCATAAATTGAATCAACTACCATAATTTGTACTATATATTTTGCAGTAGGCTTGCCACCACTATTTACTGCGCTACGCGCTTCGTCAGATTGCACGTCTTCCTCTACTCCACTCGTTTTCTTTGCTTTCAATTCTTCTTTTCTTCTCTTCCAGCTCTGTACTCTCGAACCTCTGCTTTTCTCGAATCTTGTGGTGTTTGTTCAATTTTGCTGCGGAAATGATTTTTTTTTTTTTGGGGATAATATATGAATCAATGGTTCTGGTGTGGTAATTGATTTCGATTTTGAGAGATATTTGGTGTGGGGGATGGCGGGTTACAAACAAGCTACAGCTTCTCATCAGCTCCACAGAGACTCGCCGGACAACAGGGATGAATCCACCACGAGTTCCGGCGGCACCCCCAGCAACGCCACTCGCCGCCCTCGGGGCCGGCCTCCTGGTTCCAAGAACAAATCCAAGCCCCCGATAATCGTAACCAGAGACAGCCCGAATTCCCTCAAAGCCCACGTTCTCGAAGTTTCCGATGGGAACGATATAGTCGACAGTCTGGCCGTCTATGCCCGTCGGAGGGGCAGAGGAGTCTGTGTTCTCAGCGGAAGTGGGGCCGTCGAAAATGTGACTCTCCATCAGCCCCCCGCCGCTGCTGGCGGCGGTGCTAGTGTGGTGACGCTGCAGGGCCGGTTTGAGATACTCTTCTTGTCGGGGACGGTTCTTCCTCCGCCGGCGCCGCCGAGTGCCGGTGGACTGTCGATATTCTTGTCCGGCCGACAGGGGCAGGTGGTGGGCGGCGGGGTAGCGGGGCCGCTGGTAGCTTCCGGCCCGGTGGTTTTGATGGCTACTTCGTTTGCAAATGCTGTTTTTGAACGGTTGCCGTTGGAGGAAGAGGAAGGTGCCGCCGCCCCGGTTCAGCCGGCTATGTCGCAATCTTCTGATGTCAGCACAGTCGGTGGTGGTAGGAATGGCGTTGTCGGTGGCGAGAACGGTGGCGGCTTGTTGCCACCGAGTTATCCATTTTTAACGTAGGTCCTTTTTTTTCTTTCTTTTTTTTTTTTTTTTTTACTAGCCTTTTTTTCTTTTTCTTTTCTTTCTTTCCGCCTTTTTTTTTTTTTTTTCCTAAAATACTACTCCTTGAAAGTCAAGATTTGGACTCGTGTGTCGTTTTTCTTTCTTTTATCCTAAGTCATGATTTGGACACGTACAGTCGTATGTCGTTTTTCTTTCTTTTATCCTTAGGCAAATAAATAATTTTGAGAAATCAAACTCCTTTTTTATTTGAGTATTACTATTTAGCACTATTAGTGTTTGGTATTATATCAAGATGACACTAAATGATAAGTTAAATTAAGTGAATCATTTATTTATTCATTTAATTTTACTTATCATTGAATGACACATTAAATACCACTTAGACTGATGTCAAGCACTATTAGTATTACATATCATTATTCTGTTTATTTTTTTTTTAAATATACAAGGAGACAAAGAACTTTGGAAAGGGGCTGGATGATATCATCGGACCGCAAAAATTTTTATATACCCACTGGCCTATCGTTAAGAAACCATTGGAGTTATTAGGGAAATGGTCTATAATCCATCAAACTTGCTTCTCTCGTGTGATAGGGAGTGGATTCACTACATTTTGATTTTCATAATAATTATCAATACCTCAAAAGTCAAAAGAATCGTAAAATATAAGCAATATACTATTTAGTAATAAAATTCATCATCTCATAATAAACACTTTCCAAAATCAAATGTTGTAGGCACTGGCCGGGGGATAGTGGGCCTGGCCCGCTCAAAATGGCAAAATTATTATATATAAAAGAGATAATTGTGATCATTCATCCACTAATAATACCTGACTCCATCACTGGCCATAGGTGGGTCGTCCACCACCGGTGAATTGTCAAGGGGAACTTCTCCATGTCCCACAGAGAGTGGATCTATCGTATTTTTATTTTACAAGGGAATTTCTGAGATTGTAGAAGTAATTAACTCTCATTATCCTAAATCCTATAGTATTCTAATTTGATGATAAAAGCTCCTAAATTTGTAGAAATGGTTAAGGCTCAATTAGTGTTATCAAAAAATTCATGTAATTTCATTTTGTTTTAACTTATCCATTATCACTTTTATCAACGAATGAAAAGAAATTTTCCACCTTATATATAATAAGTATAATAAAAAGGAATACATGACTATCTATCAATTTTCAAAGCTCTACCATTTTCTTGGTCCTCGATCTACTACTATTTTTTTACGCAAACCTTTCAGTCGGTCATCAACGTCAAAAACTGGTATACTAATAAGTTAATATTCATTAATAGTATTTACGAGAATGCCACCAAGCACGCAGTCTGCGTGCACAAGATGTGCTGCCAAGATGTCATACAAGTAGACAAATAAGAGATTAAAAGATGGAAAGTGCTTGGGGGTACCAATAGCATTATCCAGGATTCAATCACTTACCGGTTTTAATTTCGCTTTAGTGTACGTAGCACTTGATGGAGACATACCTCGTCGAGAAATTCTAAAGGACATGAAAATGAGACATTCTTAAGTGACATTCTTATGTTGCATATTTGTATTGAATGATGAAAAAGTAATCATTTAATCATCACCCAATGAATGTGTGCCACTTGAGAATATCACCTAATAATATTCCCTTTTCATGTCCCCTTAGAATTACTCTACCTTGTCTAGTTGGATTTCCCCCTTTTCTTCCCCATTTTTAATCTTTTCTGCAAAATTCATTCATACAAATAAACATGCTGAGATCAGTTTTTTAAGGTCTATGTCACTTGCAAATCATGTGGGTGCACAAATGCAGACCACATGTCATGCATTCAAGCACCAATATGGCACCTTCCACAATTATTGGAAAATCTTCATTCGACTATAATTTTATTCATTTTCTAGTGAATCTAGTGATTATTACATTATTAACAAGCAATTCAGAAGTACATATTTACGCATGCCATTCACTCCACCAAACAATACTTTGTACTTACATGTATAGAACACTGCAAACAAGTGCTCAACGATTTGATTACAGAATCAAGACAATTTTTAACTGTTGCGCTTCTAAACCTACCACTTGAGTTGAACGAGCATTCCCTAAGAACTGAAGAAGAAGAATGATCATATCTCTAAGAGTGTATCGAAAAAAATCAGGATTTGAAACGTCAATAAAATAGCCTTCCATAAATATAAAATTATAAAAGAATACACTGCAAATCTACCTGCTCAAAACCAAACGGAATCATGGGGATTCAAATATCACATCCTCTTGAAAGTGAGTTATAAATAGTAACTACAAAATGGGATGGAAGTCCCAACTAATATAAAACGACAATCAAATACTTCTCCTTACAGTCTAGCTGTACGGGAAGGGGGAAGGGGAGGGCGGCAGCCGAAAACGCCTCCAATGCTGTCTTGCTACTACCTTGGATATTGACCTCTCTAAGAACTAAACTACTGAATGCTGATGCAAATCACTCAAATTTAATGGTCACTCCTAAACATTCACAGAGACAGAAAGTTGTCCCAGAGGTGGTTGGTTTCTGTCATGATTCATCTGGTCGTTGCTCAAAAAACAAGTTACGAAACCATAATATATAGCAGTATCAGTGCTCAAAAGGAACACGGACAAAAAGTCTCCCATGCAGGCTAACCACAGCAGAAGTATGAACCGGATCGATTCTGGAAGGGAAGGTCACTACCTGCAAACCACCAACCACCCTTCGTTAATTCAAAGTCTTGACTATTTAAATTAGACATAGGTTGCTTATATGCATTAGTGTGACACCAATAACCCTGCCAATTGAATAGGTTTCAGCACTCAACAGACTCAATGTTTAGATGGATGGTGGGCAGAGTAACATAAAACAAAGATCTGACAGAGCTGGACCATCCTTAAGAAATAGGTTGACTGATGAATAGAGAACTGAAAACAAGAGACATCCTGGGCTTTGCCTTTTCCATTTTGCCATGCCAAGGAAAAACTCAACATTGTTGAACCCCCCCCCCCGGGGGGGGGGGGGTTCTCATCCTGGATTTCAGTGGATTTTAGGATTTCATATATATATATGTGTGTGTGTGTGTGTGTGTG